>JAEQML010052008.1:0-43775 GCA_016904865.1 Pissodes strobi
TTTTTTCGTGTATAGGACCGCCCGCCTAACAAAATTGACCAAAACTATTATTTTGGACTTCGCAAAATATCGGCCCTTTAAATGGAGCCCCTAGGTTCCAAAATATGTTTAACGGTTTAAGGGGCGCCTGCCGAACGTCAACCCTAGGGGCCTCGACTTTCTAATGTCCAGATTCCGTCGGCTCGTCACCGAAAACCCCCGACGGCTGATTTTCGTCGAACTCGGACTTGCCTAATTATTTTCCATTTTAACTTTTTGAGCATGCGGAAGCTCGGGAGACAAAGTGGACGCTGGCTCTCTAGACTCTTCTGCCTAAGGTGGCACCCCATGGGGCGCACCTACCATAAAAAATTTGACCCCGTACCTCTTTCCGTTCTCCTCAAATTAATTATTTAAGTTTTTCCTTCTCCCCCTTCCCCTTGCCAAACGGAGGGGGGTACGGGGTCCCGTTTTCTTCCAAGATCTTCTTTTTAGCTACATCCCCGGCTACATCCCCTGAAAATTTTGGCCCTCTACCTATACGGGAACATGCCAGTAGAAGGAGCGTGACGTTACATATCCGAGCGTGAGGGCTCGGTCTCATTCAACCCCCACAAAAAAAAAAGAACGCAAAACGCGCCTAAAGAAGTTTTCACTTTAGAAATAAAAACAAACGTAGTTTACTCTTGGCAAATTACAGGTATTGTTAATTTTTTATCGCTCTGTATAATATAAGTATTTTTTTGTGCAGTTCTTAGTTTTAGAGCAAGCAAAATTTTTTATCGAGAATAACTTTTTTTCGTATCTTTAAATTTTTAGTCCATTTGTCCTCTTTAACCCCATCCAGGGACATACTGTATATAGGGCTAATACAATTTATTTTTTCTAAATAATTATAAAAAATACTTCCTACAAAGACCTTCCTATTTTTTTCTCTATACGGTGGTACCAATATCTCGATTTTTGATGATACTGTCCTTTTGCTCAGTCTAATTTTGTATTACCGGAATAAGGGTTATCTTTCATCCCTAAAAAATTCAGCTTGTGACACCATACCAGAGTCTATAGATATTCTAATTATTAAACTCTGACCATACTATAAACGCAAGAATTGCAAATTATTACTAAATTAAGCTAGAAAGTGTGTATCTGAATAGCGCACGGATGGGACTTCTCGTGATTTTACGAACTTGCCCGGCCTATTTGCATGACGAAAATGCATTTAACCAGAGCGCCGAACACTAGCGCACGGCAGATTTAAGCCAAATTTTCGCGAATAAGCCGCGATAAGCAGTTTACAGCGGGGCATTTTTGCGAATAAGTCATGACGTCACGCTTAAAGACGCCTTAAGCAAAATCTGGCGGCCTCAAGAGGACGCCAGAAAATTTGTTAGCGCTCGGAAGTAGGGAGATGACAAATGACAGTTTAATTAATTGTTTGTTTATGTTTATTTTTGATTTAGAGCTAGACCTAGCACGGCACTTAATCAGCCTTCAGTTTACCGATGTCTTTGCGGTGCAATAAATTGTCTGGAAGTGCTCTGGTAGTTCAGTGGTTAGATGCTCGGCCTGTGATACGGCGGCCCGGGGTTCAATTTCTGTCGGTTTAAAAAAATAAGGTAATGTTTGTAAAAGTCTTTTTCCTTCATTTTGGGAATGCCTTGGGCACAAAAGCTATATTGTTTGTATCTTGGGTTAGTTTTGGTTAGTTCCCGTTTTATGAGCCGCCGTAGCGAGCGAAGAGTCATGCGTGAAGTGAAACAATACATTGGGCTCATTAGATGCCGTGCTAGGACTAGCTCCAAGTTTGTTTTTGGCGTTTTGGGCTAGTGAAATCACACATTGACACTTGTAAATATTTTTAATGCTGTTGTGAGCTTGTAAAATGTTTCTTTGCATATTCGAAAAAGCAAAAGAAGTCAGTATTTATTGATTCATTCTTCACAATATATACTCTTGACATATACAGAAATAATCTGCTGGACTGGTAAACAATATCGTTCTTTGGAACGTGCATCAAAACGGAAAACTAGATATTGACTATCTTTCTCTAAGATAAATAATATTTCGCTATTATTCACTTCACGTACCTTAAATAATAAATAACGGTCATTCCTACAATTACTCAAAAACAAGGTCAAAATTTTAGGTTATGCGAAATGTCATTACGTCACGCTTGTAAAACATTCATTTTTGCGAGCAAATAAGTCATTACGTCAGGCTTTAAGCTGCTTAAAGACATCTTTGAAGACGTGATCTCGCGAAAATATGCCTTAGAAGTTATAGTTAGTTTATGTTAAATTGTATGTAGGGAAGGAGATTTAATTTTTCTATTTATTTTCGAAGGGAGAATCCGCCCCTGCACTAAGCTCCGCAGTCGTCGCAGAATCTGGTGAAATGCTGGTTAACCGCTCAGGCCTCGTGCCACGTTTCACCCCCTTTCGTGGAAGTCTGGCCTTTGTAAGCGCTACATCAAAAGTGCCGACTGAAAGTGGACATTCTAGTCTCTAGTTGATGTTCGGTGCTAACGCCATTGGGTCGCGTTTATTAGCGGCTGGTCTCGTGTGTGTAGCATTTTTAAGTTTTTTTAATTTTTAATCATGTTTTGTTAGTTGCGCCCCCGCAACGAGCGGAAGGCCATGCGTGTAGTTAACACAAGAAATTCTTAAATATACTTTTATTTGCTGAGCGGTTTGCATGATGTCTTTATGGTTCAATGCTACAATTGTTTTCAACAGCCCTGGCAGTCCAGTGGTCGTGCACTGTGCTTGCGGCCGGGTTCAACTCCTGTCAGTGACAAAACATTTTTAATTTTTTTTAAAGTTATGTTTGTTTCTTTTTTTAAAGTTAGTTAAAAAAGACATTTTGTAGTTCAATTTAACAATAGTCAACTAGTTATAAAAAACGGATTGACATGTTAATATCCACTATTTAAACTCACTTTCTTACATCATCTACAGAACATCTCTTTAGCATGCATTATATTTGAATTTATTATAGGAAACATTTAAAAACATTATTTTTACTCTTTTGTTATTTAACCGCGGTTATTTATGCCTTTGTTGAGACAGCTCCGAATAATGTTAAGACATTTTATAACATTCTGTATCAATGAATATGTACCGTGTTTGTGGTTGATGGCTATAATTGTCTTTTTTTTTCTTATTGCTTACGGAAGTTGAAACAGGTATAGTGTTTAATTTGTGCTTTAAAGTAGATTTGACAATTTTGTAGCATTTTTCAAAGTAATGCAAGTTTTACTATTAATAAATCGTGAGTACAAGAGCTGTGTGAGTCATGGTTTTTAACTTTGGTGTGTTATTAAATGACTAACACAGACTAATCGGCGAAGAAAGGCAGTGAAAGAGCTTCAAACAATTCCTTTATACGGAATAAACAAGGTTATAAATCGCACTAAAACAAATATTATGCTATTTTGCTGTGCGAATTTTTTATCGTACGGGGTTTTGTCAATTTGATTAACAATGAAGATCGGTAGAGTCGTTAACCGTAAATCATCTTATATGTATTACCTATTACATAAGATTCTTGTCAACGTCTACTTATAAATTAGTAGATTTGTGTCGTTAATACTTAATTTTATGTTTTTATTATTTTTTATTGATTTAACATAAATATTTTTTAATTATTTATTTATTAATTTAGTTTAATTGAGATTGACAAGAAGCGAAACAAAAATGACCGTTCAGTAACCTAACCGTCTTAAAATTTTATATTTGTTATTTATTTAAATCCGTTTATTTAAAAAGGTCAAATATAAGTTCAATTTGGAAGCATCCTCTTTCAATAAACCCCCGGGGAATCTTTCCGCACTTATCGTTATCTTTCAAAGCATTTGATTGACAAGCGTTTCGGCCGTCCCAAGTAAGGTAAAAGTAAACCAAAGTTTTGTTTTTATTTAATTTAAACTTTTGAGTTAATCTTGTGATCGTTATATACAAGGTGACCTTTAGAATCTCTTACGATTCTTATACATATATAGGGTGTTGCAAATTTCAGCCCAAAGTCCCCATTCATCCCACTGCCCTTGATTTGTAATAATTGATTCACTTTGCTTCTGACAGACATTCTGGGGTGGCTGCTATCTACAGTTTCCTTTGGATAGCGGGGATGACTGATTGATCCACCTTTGTTTCCTCTGGATTGACAGTGATATTAGTTTACGGGGTTAGACATCGTTCCGAGATATTTTATACAAAGAGGTCGACTCTAGAAACGACTTGGCATCATATCTTCACCGTATCATAATTTTTGCATTTGCTGCTCTCAACTCATGTATACTTCTACTGTTTATGTATAGCGTTCGTGAATTGTGTTTCGAATATATTCATCTGTCCATTTTGTATTTGTCTCTAGTGTGCACTGATGCGCTTCTGCTGTGTAGGTTAGACTAAATATTCGATAAGTAATCTGTAAACCTTTCAACTCCTTGAACCCCTGATATATCTTCTAGAGCGTGTGCACATTTAGCTTGTGACTAACTGGCCTTTGCATTGACTGAACTCCAGCTCTAGGAAATTACAGAAAGTTCACACTCTATAGTGTTAATTAGTTTGCGGCTTTTTCCAATGAATAGTGTCAATCTGACCTTTTCACCATGCATCTGGCTTTACAATTGCCTCATTAAGCAAGCAATAATAGGTATTATTATTTTATGATGTTATGGTTATGTAAGTTGCACTTGCTCATTATTTTCTCTTCATAAACATATTTTTAATTTCTTACTATATTTAATTTCGAGCCGAACTAAATTAAATTTTTTGTAATGATTTTAGAGGAAAGCACTGTTCCTGTATTTTCACAATTCGGAGCTTCCATTTTCACAGGTGTTTTCCCAAAATTTAAGAGATGGGAAACTGGCACAAATGTTAAACACACATTTTCTAGTTTTGGGATGGGATGTCGAAAATGCTGAGTACCATGATGCCTTAGTGAGTGCCTTAAATCGTCAAATCAGTTTAACAGTTGTATCAGATCTTGTTACTAATAAAGCGGCAGTTGGATTGTGCATCCTTCCCGTCAGTGGAACTATAAGTGTGTTTTTATGTCTCCGAGGTAAAATTACAATAAAAGAGATGATAAAGAACTTAAAAGAGGCAGAAGCCGCTTTTATGAGAGAAATTGAGAGAGAGAAGGAATTGCAAAAGATTGAGCGCGAAAATAGTAATGAAAATGACTTAGGATCTGAACAATTACAAAGTATCTGGGCAGATATGCTGGGAGACAGGGATTATGATTGTTTCGAATACGATCAACATACGCTCTTAAAGGAGAAGATTGGATTTGCGCTTAAAGGACCTCCTAAACAAGAAAGTGGATATGATGATAAAGCTAAGACGGAGATCGATACACTGTATGAAATTATTAAGACTCAAAGCAGTAAGTATTAATTTATCAGTGCCCGTGAAAATCAAAACGTACGACTGATTCTAAAAGTTAGTTCTTTAGTGTGTTTATTGAATGCAAGTGTAGTGATATAATCAATGGTTTGGCTTATTTTGCTTGAATGTTTAAAAATGGCTCTAATCAAATTGTTTTCATATTTTTATTGTACCAAGCATCGCCTGGATATTTACATGTCAATTGTACCAGTGAAAAAGCGAATCCGTCGTTCGGTCTAACATTGTATAATATTTCAAAAATCCACAATTTGTATGCTTGTGTTCTAAAGTCTTAGTACCTTATGAAAAAGTTGCCACGAGTTCAATGCTGCCTGTCGATGGATTGTCATGGTTCAGATTCATTTATTGATGCTTCTTGTTTTGCAATATATTTATTTTAATAATAAGTTTGAGTTAAGTTAGGTTTCACAGTTTTAAATGTATTATCTGATGAAAAACTAGGCCTTTCAGTAATTTATATCGACATTTTCAATATTTATCAACTGTTACTTATAGTGAAACACGGATAATTAAAATAGATCGTTTTTTATATTGGTTATAGTCAGAATATTTACTAGCCTACTAAATACTCCCATCACGTCGCTCTAAGGCGTATATAAATATGTGAATTAGGAAATATATGTCAATTTCTAGCATGAATGGGAATGCACTACTAATACCTACATTTTAGATGAAATTGCCGAATTCAAAGATCGCATCCAAATATCTTTTATCTACAATTGCTTAGAACCCCTTCCTGAACAAAAAATTAAAAATGCAAAGAAGTTTCCCGATTATAAGCCTCAAACAGATCTTAACCCTGTTCCTATATTCGTTCTGAGGCGATGTCAAGGAAGTGACAATCCATGCAGACTGTTTATTGATGATACTGGGCGTGTGTATCAGAGTTGGACAAATTATTTGCTGAAAAATAAGTATCCTAAATGTGAAATGGTTGTTCCACGTAATGGCAGGTTAGTAAAAATTATTTGCGTCTAAAAGGTAACCAATTGCTGCAATTGTATCACCAACATTTTTTCTAGGTCTAGTTATATTTTGTATAGCGCTTCTTAGGCTTCAGACAATAATTACCCTCCTAGATCTCTCATTTAATGTGTCAACTAAGGATTTAATTAAATCTTTGGTGTCAACTGCTGTTTGTATTGCTAGGATATCGGCAGAACATATATAGGTTCCATTCTAACTTTCCTACTATGCATATATTTTTGGCATGGTTGAAGATTTCAACCCCTCAGTTTCCTGCATTTTTATGCCATGAAGGCTTAGAATGCATTAAAGTAGTCATATCCTTTCAGAATTGAGGGATATAATCTGTTTGGCCAATATATGTGGGTTTTTGTTTAAAGACTAAGAACATTAAAGAGATTTTTTGGATTAAACAAGTGCACACATTTAAGGGCAAATATCATGAGAAAGCAGGGATTTTCGCAAAAGTGGCAATTTCTGATTGATCAGTATAATAGTTCGTAGATTATCCCCTACGGGATGTCAATTTATCAGATTTTCTTTACGGAATTTCATTTAAAAACAAATGCAGCATTTTGAGATATACTGGGCATTTTAATGTAAACATATGCATACAAAAAAAAATTGGTAAAGTTGGATTTTTGATAAAATTGCCAAACTTATATCAGATGTTCACAAATAAGCATAATTTACAAACAAGTATTAATAATAGTTGTGATTATAGGTATGAAGTTGTAAACGAAAAAGTGCTATTAGAAAGACATCTTTCTTCTGCTTGCCATTTAGATGCCAAACTCCTTCAGGTAGGGGATATAGTAAGCACAGCAGCTGGACTCGCATCAGGTGCTGTTTTTATGACGGCAGCAGTAGGTATAGCTGCTCTCCCTGTAGCTGTCCCCGTATTAGTGGCGGCTGGAGTAACTGGAGTTGGAGCTGGCATATGGGCTATTGGAAGAAGTGCTTACACACTACATGATAGGCGCAAACATAAAGAGGTTAGTTATATTTGGTTGTTTAGCCGTGTCCATGGAATACAGTTAACACTGTCCTGATATTTCGAGACACACATAAAAAGCAATTGATCACATTTAAATATGATACAACACAAATAAGCTAAATAAATAATACAGACGAATACAAAAATAAAATCAAACAGAACTTCAATCCCGAGTTAGAAGAAAACAGTGGTAAGATAAAAGTAAGAAAACTAAATTTGAGAAGTATACACCCCAAAAGATTTGTTTTTATCATGATTACTATTTCGATATTTAAAAGAAAAGCAGAATCTAGATGAATTAAAACCAGCATTATTGGTTTTCGACAGACTTTTTTGATGCAACAGTAAATTTCTTTCTACTATTATTGTATTTACCATAGTTGCCGCCATATCCAGGATAATCGTAATTGTCATATTAGCCATACCCTGTACCAAAGCATCACATCCGTAGCCTTGGTTATAACCGCTATACTTATATTTTATATGAGCAGTGGCCACTTTCTATTTTTTTCAGTCCGTAATTAACAACTGATTTTAATCGTTTGGAGTTAGCTTCAAGCTATACAAAGATATAATCAGTTTAAAAACTTCCTTGCTGAATATATGAGCCTGTAAAATATATATCTGATATTTTCTCACATATAAATACCTTATTTCAGTGTAACTGAAATTAAAAGCTATTTTATTTTTTATCTATTTCTAAATCTATTACAGTAGTTAACTTTCAATGCTGGAACATATATTTCTTTATAATCCGATCATTGTCTCTTGTGAACCTTTTTGTTCCTAGCCCTTCTTTATACTTTATAACTTCATCTTAAAAATTGTTTCTAATTTAAGGAATGTTAACTAAAAGTTGTTTGCAAGATTTTCATTATATAACTTATTTGCAGTCGGTTTTTTATTATTTGATTTTTATTTTTTATACAAACTTATTTTCCATCTTTGAGAATTTCCATATTCTCTTCGGTTTGCTATTAAATCGATTTTTTTAGTATTTCCGATTTGTTTCCTTTCTAAAAATGCAAATTTGCTTTTTAGATAAGTATGATAATCTTATAATTTGGTTTCCTTTTTTTCTCGTTTTGTCTAATCATCAAATGGTCTAGTTGAATGTTGCACATCACCAATCATTCATTGAGCATTAGGCAGCTATGTAAGAATTCGTTAAAAATTCAAGATTTTCCATTGAAAATTTTATAAGTTTTTATACCATGGTTCAGCAAAGGTACGCAATTTATAGAACATGTTAAAATAGCTTCTCATTAAAAAAATACAATTTAATAACCTTTGCTTCAAAAATAATTTTGTTGAAAATGGTTCCATTCAGACTTTTTGCCACAGTGTTGTGCTCAACTTGTATAAACAGATCATTGCAAATTTTTTTATAGATAGCAGATCCCATAGTTTCATATTTTCCAAAACATTGCAGTGTTTATTATTGGTAAAAAACAAGCATCTTTTATTTAATGTATTAATAGAAAAAATAACATTAGAAGGACAATCGTCCATTTTCTTTCCTCGCCAATTCCTATGATTTTATAAAAGCACATCTGAAATAACTTATGAATGAAGTAAGATGTCAACCTTATATCTTATCTATATTACCGGTAATAGTTAAATTTTTGTCAATGTAATATAAGATTTCGTGGCCAGTTGCCAGATGTCTAAAATCGTTTTTTTAATAATATGTAATTTTTTTTTCAAATCGTGTTTTATTATTTTCGCGATGTGACATATAGGCAGCATATTCATTTTAATATCAAAGTTATTTTATTAGAAAACTATTTGTATTCTGTTTACGCCTTAATAGTTCTACCTAATGATTTGGGTAAATATATTATACATTTCTATGAATAATGTTAACGGGTCATCTAGTTTATTATATTCATCAGTTAGTAAATATTAGTGCGACGATATAGTATGTTTGAGTTAATTTTAGACTAAATTTATTTTTACTAAGCTTGTAAACCTGAACATTTTAAGACATAGTAGATACCGCTATTTACTATCATTTGTGTGTGTGTTTATAAGTCAGTTTTACTATACCAGCAACGCGTTATCTATTTTATTAGTCTTCTTATACATATTTGAGATGATAGAAGACGTGCTTTGTATGATTTTATTCCAGAATTAATGTTTGAAAGAGATCTCTTCATATGCATGGGTGATTTTAATATAAATTTCTTCAACCAAAGTAGCAGATTTTTATCTAATATTCTCACCACATTTTCATTGCATCAAATAATTAATAACTCAACTAGAGTGACAAAAAACAATGAAACTTTAATTGATCTGATTTTGGTAAATGATCAAAATTCTTTATTAGATAGTGGCGTGATGCCCTGTGACCCTATAAGAACAGATCACGAGGCTGTTTTTTGTATTTTTGATTGTGAAACTCCAAAAATTACTAACAACATAGTAGAACGTAGAGATTTAAGAATGTCTTCCTCTGATGAATTTCCAAATGATTTACAAGCCATTAACTGGCACAACCTTTACATTGCTGATGATATTAATAACAAACTGGATATATTTGATAATTGTATATTATCTATTTTTGATGCATACTGTCCTAAGACTAATTCTAAGCTGAGAAAATCTAAACCTGTCTGGCTGACCTATAGTCTCAAAAAAATGGTTGATTTAAAAAATAAAGTCTTCCGTACATATAAATTACCAAAAATTTTGGAATCCAGAAAATATTACACAGAACTCAAAAATTATGTGTCATTTGCCATTAAGTCGGAAAGGAAAACTTATTTTTCCTTGCAAATAGATAAATGTGTGGGTCCAGATAAAAGTAGGGGTATTTGGAAAAATATATCTAATTGGAAAATCACTAATAAGGCAATTACAGAAATACCAAACATTTTAAGAGACCCAAATCTAATAAATCATAATTTTTTGACCAGGTACCTAATACTACTACTGATCCAGAGCTAATTGCCGATTTTCTCATGTGATTGGGAACCATTTAAATTTAGACTTATTGGTGAGGAGGATGTAATAAAGATTATATATAGTATTAAGAGTAGTGCAATTTGAGTTGGTGATACATCTATAAGAATGCTTAAGTCCTCCATGTCACACTGCATTAAACTACTTGTTCACATAATTAACCTTTCCTTAGAGACAGGTTCCGTACCTGATTTATGGAAAATGTCTCCTGTTACCCCTCTTCCTAAGATAAATAAACCTACAACCATTAGTGAACTTAGACCTATAAGCATACTTCCGGCCGCTTCTAAAATACTTGAGAAGGTGGTTAAGAGTCAAATGTTGGAATTTATAGAAAATAAAAATATAATTCCCACATATCAGTCTGGTTTCCGGTCAGAATATAGCTGTGCTACTGCACTTCTCAAAATAACTAGTGACATTTCAAAAACATTTGATGATGGCCACTCTTGTCCTTCAGTCATGATTGATATGACAAAAGCCTTTGACAGCTTAGATTTAAATTTACTCATGGCTAAACTTTCTTACTATAATATGGAGGCTGATGGGTGGTTCGGTAACTATTTTGTGTAATCGGCAACAAGCTGTTAGGTTGAGAGAAGCTGGAGTGGCTTTACGGTCTGGGTGGGTGATGGTGGGGAGGGGTGTTCCACAGGTGTCTGTCCTTGGACCGCTTTTCTTCATTATTTTTACCTCTGATCTTGTTAAACATATTAAACACGCGAAATACTACATGTATGCTGACGACCTACAAATATACCTTCCGTCGATGAATGTTTGCCTTCAGCAGACAGTTGACCTGTTGAATGAAGATTTGCAAAATATATATTCTTGGGCCACTAGAAATTCTTTTATTATGAATCCAACCAAAACGCAGGCAATTCTGTATACGCGTACAAATATTGACTCCACATCTCTAGTTGTCAGGTTGTGGAATGCCACAATTCAATGGACTAGTGAAGTCAAAAATCTTAGCTTGTTAAACTAACTTTTAACTCACATGTAAGCAAGGTTTGTCAAAGGTCATATTTTAAATTAAAATCAATTTGTGAATATCGAAATCTTCTACCTACTAGTGCTAAGAAATTAATAACAGAGAGCTATAAGTTTAAAAAATAGAGAATTCCTGCATTCGTTTTGTGAATAACTTGAGGAGGAGAGACCATGTTAGTGAGCATATCTCTGAAGTTTATAAATGCAATATGATAAAAAGGCATTATGTTCACCTGAGTTGCTTTATTCATAAGGTAATTTGCACAAAACAACCACTTTATCTCTTTGACATGATTAATCTAAGAGGAGATATGCATCGTGTGAGAATAAGGTCAAGGGATGTATTATCAATTCCGTCACATAAGACTGAATCCTTCAAATCTAGTTTTTCATATTTGGTAGCTCATATATATAATCAACTGCCGGGCAGCTACAAGCAATTAAGAGGGTTTATCAGTGAGAGGAGATTCCGATGGCGTGCCTTTCTAGCAAAGGCAAGCTACTCTTCGTTCTCTGTCTAGGCACCGCCCACCGATTCGATTTAAGTTGTGCGAAAACAACACTGCATTTTACGTTACGTCGCCGGACTGCCACGTCGCAGTCACCGTCGCCGTCGGGCCGAAATTGAAAAAAAAAAGTAAAACATTGTTCGGAAACTTAATAAAAGTATTATAAGACGAAATAATTAAAAAAGAAAAGTTAGAGACTCGCGGTTTAAGGCGAAAAAAGGGCGAAGGAGTTCAGCTACGAGGTCGGGGTTGGCAAAAATGGTTTATGAAAAAATAAAAGTTTAAATGGGAAAAATTTTTTAAAAACGTAAAAAATTGTTCTGAAAGTTAAAAAAGTATTATAAAACGAAATAAGGAAAGAATATATAAAAAAATATGTTAGAGAAACGCGATTTTCGACGAAAAAATGCAAAGAAGTTCAGGTCGGGGTTGGCAAAAATGGAAAGAAAAAAAAATTATGTATGAAAAAAAAAGTTGTGCACTATGTGCTCATATCTGAAGTGGAACTTCTTAAACCCAAACGCCCTTGCCTTATAAATATACCACTCAATTAACAAAAAGGGAAGGCCTAAATGAAAAAAAAATATTCTTCATAACAGTTTCGCTTATGTATTGACAAGGTAATAGAGCAAATCCCATATTTTTTGATTTATCAATTTTTGCTAAAAAAAAATCACAAGTGCCTTGGAAAACAAATAATCAAAAACATTTCTAGGAAAGAGTGCTATTACAACTTTTTCAATACCATAACATAAAGTACACTACAACAAATGTTGGAAATGCCCACCATCCATTTCCGTACACCTTCTCACTTGACGAATCATTGAACGATGAACTCTAGCTAAAATTCGAGGTCTATTTCTTATTTCTTCGCAAGCATTTACGATTACGGGCAATTATTGTTGAAGAAACTCTAAGTAAGATTCGCCGTTTAATCTTAAGGGTAATAAGAAAGAACCAATTAAATTGTCACCAACAATACCCATCCACACATTTAAAGAAAATTGTTCCTGGTGGCGACATTGTACGAAAGCATGGAGATTTTCGTCACTCCATGCATGAGTGTTATGGTAATTAACAATACCATCCCGCGGAAATCCTGCTTCGTCCGTAAAAAGGATGGTTTTATTAAAATTCCCATTATTATTAACCTCTTGGTAGTACCATTGGCAAAACTGTAAACGAGATAGAAAATCTCTTGGTAGTAGTAATGATTGCACACGTTGGACATGATAGGGATACAAGAGTTGCTCGGAGAGAACCAGCCACACAGTGCAGTTGGAATGATTACCCCTTAATCTAGTTGCAATAGTCCTGGTACTGATACCAGGATTTTGTTCCACGGCACGTAAAACTGCGTCGTCAAACCGGGCGTTCTTACAGACCTCGGCCGGCCTCTATCATTGGTGGGAACGGTAAAACTTCCTAAATAACATTATTGTCAAAAACATCATAAAAAAGAAATAAGAAAATTTACCTCTTTCCCGTAATCTACGGTCTACGCTTTCAAAGGTTTTACTATCTGGAAGTTGCTGATGGGGAAACGCTTCTGCATACAGGCGCCTCGCTGCATAACAGTTACTATAAGCACGTGCATACATTACATGCATGTCTGCCATTTCCTCAAAAGTGTAATTTCCCATCACAAAAACCGAGCCAAAAACTTTTTAGAGAAATTTCGCAAAGAAAATTACGTGTATAATTCTTTTCTAAAAGAACTGACGCGCAAATGTCAAACCTCCATGCAGAAATGATTATTTGTTTTCCATGGCACTTGTGATTTTTTAAGCAAAAATTGATAAACCAATTTTGTCCAGTGACATGCAATAAAACGGTTTCTACTTTTTTTTTCTCGAAAACGAAGTGAGAGTTAAAAAATACAAGAGGCAAAGAAGTTGTATTTTTAGATGCTTAATCAAACAAAAAATATTAAAGTTACAAAAAAGTTAGTGGCCTACATTTATTTGATAATAATATTCGCTAAGGTGCCCCCTGAGACGCCACTGGACTTAATAATTTTAATCTATTTAGGGCTAAATTAGCCTCTTAATACAACAAATAACATTGCCAAATTTCAACAGAATCGAGTAAATATTTTTTAAGACATTAATAATTTCATTTTTTATTTTTTTTATTTAACATCCCGTATCTTGAAAACTGCATTTCCGGACCCATGTTTATAGAAACTTTTTTTGATATTTTTTAACAAGGAATCACCCTCTAAAATATCTCTGTCCATTTTTCGAACACCCTGTATACTAAAGGGAAAAATACCTATATGGTGGCCCGTTAGTGTGACAGTGTTCCGTATCTCCCTTATTTAGAGATAAAAAGAAAATTAAATACAAAAATTGTAGGATATTAAAATGGATTTTCCGTTGAAATAAATAAATAAAATAAATAAGATATGTCGTGGCGCATATCGTAAAAATATTTTCAATTATACAGGGTAGGGTGCTTCATAAAAACCTGGCATTCGTTTATTGCCTTTTTTTAAATGGAATGCCCTGCATATTATTGCACATTTAGATTCTACATTTTTTTTATTTTTTTTTATGGCAGTGGCACACACACTAAAGGGAGATCCTATGGCGCTCGACGAGCGGTGTGTGTGCGAAGATGTTGATTGGCACGGTTCTTGAATATTTGTAGGTTGTAATTAGTGGGAAACAGATGTCCTGGAAGTGAGTTCCACAGTGATGTAGTGCGCCAGACAAAGGAGTTCTGGTAAAGCGATGTTCTAGGTGTTTCTAGTTGTACGACGAACTGGTGCGCTCCTGCCGTCTGTCGGGACTGTCTGACAGGAGTTGCCAGGGGCGGGATTATGCGGGCCAAATCCTGGGAACATCTGCCGTGAAAGTATCTGTAAAACAGACACATCTCGGCCACATGTCTGCGATGTTCCAGACTATCCAGATTCCGGGTCAACTCCGGATCGCCGACGAGACGCACAGCCCTCTTCTGAATGGAATCCAGCAGCTTTAGGGTATGTTTTGGTGCGGCACCCCAGATATGTGAGCAATATTCTAAGCACGGTCTTATTTGCGCTTTGTACAGCAAGAGCAACTGCTGCGGTGTATAGAGTTTTTTGTTGCGAAATAGCGCACCAAGTTTCTGGGAGGCTGATTTTGCGATGTTAGCAACATGGTCATGCCATGACATATTGCTGTTGACCGAGACACCCAGCAGCCCGATTGACGAGGATGAAGGAATGGTCGATCCTGCCATAATGATGTCAGGGCCCGCTGTATTGGCCCTCTTAGTAAACGTTGCTGCTTGGGTCTTTGCTGCATTGAACTGGACCAAATTTCGGTCGCCCCAAGTTTGGACTTTCTCCAGGTCTTGATTAATTGCTGTAATCTGCTCCTGTCTGCGGTGATGAGTCTCAGTCGCTGGTAAGGGTTTTTCTGATCTAAAGTGGGAGACAAGGGTACTGTCATCTGCAAAACTGTAAACAGGATTATTCGTTTCGATCAGCAGGTCATTAATATAGATGAGGAACAGAGTTGGTGAAAGTATTGCGCCCTGAGGCACGCCCGCGTTGATGGTGAATGTGTCCGAGATGTGTCCATCGACTGCAACGTGTAGGGATCGGTTTTTAAGGAAACTGGCCAGCCAGCTGCAGAGAGAAGCGGGCAGTCCCCAGGACGGCAGTTTGTTGAGCAGTCCGTCATGCCAAACTCTGTCGAATGCCTTTGAAATATCCAACGCAATCGCTCGAGACTCTCCGTAGTTTTCAATTGCCCTACTCCATATATGAGTGACATAGGCCAATATATCTCCTGTCCATCTCTCTTTGCGAAAGCCGTATTGATTATCGCTGATTATTCTGTTGCTCTCGAGGTACTTGAGTAGTTGCTGGTTGACTACACGTTCCATGACTTTGGAGATTATTGGAAGCAAGGCAATTGGGCGATAGTTTGAGGGCGTGGTTTTCTTGCCTTTTTTTGGAACAGGTTGCACTCGAGCGACTTTCCAAGAGGATGGGTAAATCCCTTTTCTGTAAGAAAGAGAAAAAAGTCTGGAAAAAGCGGGTGTTAGTTCGTTGGCGCAGTTCTTTAGCACGATGGCAGGTATTCCGTCCGGTCCTGATGCCTTTTGCGTATCTAGTTCTTCAAGGATTTTGCGAATATCACGGTGAGAAAACTTGACTTCTGCCATGGTAGTGTTGATGTTCGGCATGGTGGGGAGAGGCTTGCCTTGGGGCACGTCTAAGGTACAGTGCGATGAAAACATTTTGGCGAGCATGTTTGCTTTTTCCTTGGCTGTAGTCGCCGTGATGCCACGTTCGTCCGTCAAAGGTGGGAGAGACGTTTTTGTAAAGTTGTTACTTACTGCCTTTGCTACCGACCAGAAATTCCTGGAACCACTGGGGCATTGCAAAAGTTTATTCCTGATCCTTTGATTGTGTTTGTCCTTAGTTTCGTCGATCACACGCTTGCATTCGTTTCTCGCTTCGATAAAATAATTGCGATTTTCAGCGGTCTGATTTTGCTGCCAGTACTTATAGGCTTGCTGTTTCCTTCTTACAGCTCTTTCGCATTTTTTGTCGAACCAGGGCTTTCCTTTTGATGGTAACTTGATGGAATTTGGGATGTATGCTTCCATTCCTGAGGAGATTATTTGCATGATCTCTTCGCAGCAGTCTGACGGGTCGTCAGTGGCAAAGCAGACGTCGAGCCAAGGAAAATCTAGGTAGAACTGCCTTAGATCGTCCCAGTTTGCAGAATTGTAATGCCAGATTTTGCGAGGCAATGGTGGATCCTTCTGTATGAGTGGCAATTCACAAACCGTTGTAATAAGTTTGTGGTCGGAGGTACCTAATGGTGGACCAACTGTAACCTTGTACTGGTCAGGATTGGTGGTCAGAAAAAGATCCAGAAGGGCGGCGAATTCGCCCCTCTCTGAGATTCGAGTTGGTTCGTCTACAAGTTGAGTAAGCCCGCAGCTGATGGCAAATGCTTCAGCTTCTCTACCTTCGTTGTCGGTCTTGTTGTGATGTTTGAGCCAGTTGGTGTTGTGGGCATTGAAGTCTCCCAGAACGATTATTTCTGAACTGGGGTGATCGACCTGTATTGAGTCAAAAGTGGTAGCTAGTGTTGAGAAAAAGCTTTGGTAGGCTCTATCGCTCGGAGGGCGATAGAGACAACATATAAACTTGGTTAATCCCTTGGCGGTGAACTTGAGCCACATGACGTCAAGGTTGTTCGGTTCGAGTGTTTCCTCGCGGTGACATGAAAGGTCGCTTCGGACAAAAAGGCATATTCCGAACTTATATCTAAATCGGGTATGTAAGTCGTAACCAGGATAGAGGTAGTTCACTGTTGTTGTTGTTGTAGAACATACTTGTGTTTCTGTAAGGGCTAATATGTGTGGTCTATTTGCTTGTAGATGTTGGTGTACCGAATTTATGTTTGTATTTAGGCCTCTTATGTTGCAGAAATCTATTCTAAATTGGTTCGGTATCTTTGCTGTCTGTGAAATGCGGAATGAAGGGCTCCCAGGGCCACCCAGCGCCCGGAGATCCGAATGGCCGGGGAGTTTACTTCTTCTAATTCTAGACACATTTCATGAAAAATGTTCTACACCTATCTCCAACTGTTCTCGAAATATTGACAGTTGAAAATCGGCCATTTACCAAGTTTGACAGCCTGTAAACTCTAAACGGCTAAAGATAGAGCAAAATGGTTTGCACTTTTCTATCTCGGTTTTTCATAAGCTATTGTTTGACACTAACGTTTCATTTAACAACAGGTTAAATTTATCCGGGACTTTTTAACCTCTGGTTAAATCTAAAGTTAGTGTCATACGATCGCTTATGAAAAACCGAGATAGAAAAGTACAAACCATTTTGCTCTATCTTTAGCCGTTTAGATTGTACAGGCTGTCAAACTTGGTAGATGGCCGATTTTCAACCGTCAATATTTCGAAAAACTTGGAGATAGGTATAGGACATTATTCACGAAATGTGTCTAGAATTTTATACAGAATCTAAATGTGCAATAATATACAAGGCATTCCATTAAAAAAAAATGTCAAAAAACGAACGACAGGATTTTATAAAGTATCATTGAAAATATTTTCACAATATGCACCACAACAAGTCTCACAATTTTTGTATTTAACTTTTTTTTATCTCTGTAATTAAGGGAAATACGGGACTTCGTTACACTATTTGACCACCTATATCTGGGAAAAGTTTGAGCAGCAGCTACAATATCATTTAGAACAAAGTCTACAAAATAAATAATAATACCAAATATTATATTTCTGGAAACTAGTTTCGCTCAGCGACGATCGCCCGACCGGCTCAAGGCCAGGTTGTAAACGACAAACACACACCACGTGGCCTCGCGCGGCTGCCAGCTTTTACCAGAAGAAATAATTCTAAAAAAAATTCATGTGTTTGCGCGACAAGGGGGGGGGGGGGCGGTGGGCGTGTCGAATCAGCGATTTTGTCTCAAAATCTTTATTCCAGGATTATGGACCAACTATTTGATTTAAAATTTATTTTCTTTTATCAATATGTCTAAATTATGATCCACTAGGGTCGCATAGACTTATTTTTTTTGTTAATCTTTTCCCCTAATATATTTAAAGTTAAAATTAAAATATTCAATTTTTTATCACTATACTGCCCTCGATACAGAAATTCTAAGCGAGTTTTATACTTGGCTATTTTTCATTATTATGCATATTATCCAAGAAAATTGGGAACGAAAAAAATACTGCTGATGAATCCCCTAAGTTTAAGTGCCTTTAAATATAATGTAAAAAAAATGTGTTTGTGATAATATGCTACCTGTCTAGTCGTTAATGTCATTTGTTAATTATTTTTATATTTTATGTTGATTATTTTATATTTTTTACCATTTGTGTTGTTTGGTGGTTATTAAAATACGCTTGTCGGTAATCTCCACCATTTGTATTGTTTTTATAATACAATAAAGATTATTTTATTTTATTATTTTTTAATTTCTTGTCAATATCTGTTCTAGTCGATGAGTTTTGCCAATTCTGAAGCACGAGGAGCCTATTTAAATATAGTTGCAGGTTCCTTGGGATTTGTGGGTGCTGGTGCTAATATGGCATTGACGCAATTAGTTTCAAGAGGAGTGAATATTGGCCAGGTAAAAATGAAATTAAAAAAGCCTACATTACTTATTGGGGATCAGAGATGGTCATAGAACGGTTATGGAGATTTTAACCTCTGTACAAATTTTGTATCGGTATTTAGAGAAAATGATAAAACCGGAGTTATAATCAATTGGTAAAATTTGATCAATTTGCATCTAAGCACTGTTACGTCAGAGGACTATAGATACATCATCTAAACGTTTCAAGGCAATTTTTGTTGTTAGTATAGCCAGAGACAACAATGAGACACTCAACTATGTGTCAAAATAATATCCCATTCTATTCTCCGTCTTTGTCTCGCATGATGAAAGGTGGAACGTATAGGCGCTAGGGAATTTCCCGCAAAAATTTGAAATAATTGCATTTTATGTTACTTTATTAAATAGCGATATCTATTGGAAGAGTTAGTGCGCACTAAGTGTATTTTCATCTCTGTTTACTGATGTTGGTTAATGAAAAATAGGAATACACTCAGTGCACAACTAACTCTTCCAATAGAAATCGCTAAAATTATTTATTAATGTTTATATTATATAATTAAGCACCAACCTAGGGATATAAAGTGAGTGCATATATTTGTTGATGTATTTTATTATTGACAATATTCTATATATTTTTAACAAATCAAATTAACAGAACTCTAATGTAAATTTAGTTTACAGCAAAAATATAAGTAAATGTTTATTTGAGCTACATTTTTGTAAAAGTGACGGAAGAATCTAAAAGGACATAATAAAAACAAGTTTATTTGATGCATATTTTAAAGAACGCTGACTGACATAAACAATAACAGGAGTGATGTATTTCACAAATGACATTTAATGTGAGAATACAACAAAGGATCGCAGTAGTTTGTAGCGTCTCGGACTTCGCATAAATGTAGTTAGAGCACCATCAAAAGTCCACCGTCTCCCTTTTGCTGATTTGCTTCTAAACCACCGTATCTGTGACACCATAAAATCTGCCGTAAGAGAGGGCATATCCTTAAACAAATTTCGTACAGCATTTGAATCTGCCAGATTTGACAAGGATTTTGGAACTTGTTGCATCCAGTTCTAAAAAAAGAAAATATTGAAATGTAAATGAAATATCATCTTTCGAGAAAATACCTAACCACTTTCAAATTTAATGTAGCCTATCTACTATACATAGTTTTGAGAAATTGCTTTTATAATTTTTATTACCAAATAACTTTTATGCTTGGAAAAAACTAAGAAGTTTTAGTCTTGTAGTAAAGTTCAATTTCAAATAAAAGGTTAATAATATTTCTAAACTGCCATGCAGCATGCATCATAATACCGACACACCTTAATGCTGTACTAAGCTGTTACAAAGATGTCAAAAATTGTATTGATAAAAGTTGGCTATGAAACATAACCCGTCTGTCTTAGAATGTCAGTATGACATTGAACTTGACAATTTTATTAGAATTATTTTAAAAGAATGACATAAAATGAGACAGACGTTTTCCATTCCATGGCCATCTTTAATCAATATGTATAATTTTTGATATCCCAGTACTCACCTTCATTCTCTATTGAGGCAGTCTCTACTGGATATTGAAATATTTCTACCTAGGAACAGGAAGGCGAAGTAGAAAGTTCTTGAATCCATGCAAATGGTACTGCTGCTTTTGAAAGTTTATATTGTATAGCATCTACACAATCTCTCTTTTGAAATACTTATTGCAAATTCTGTAATTCCACAGTGAATCTCCAGAGAACTTCATTCCAAAATGCTCCTGCCATATTCTTGACCTAAAACATTTTTACATACATTATTTAAATGGCATGTGCTATCTATTTCTGATAAATGGTAGAAATGCATGTAAGCATGTCATCAACAACGGCATGTGTATTCTTAGGTGTATTCATAGATATCTTTCTTACTAACATTTTTAAGTAAAACATTGCAAACCTCTGAATGCCTGTACGAGCCTTAACATCTCTATGTTCATTGTTCAAATTCTGAACAATGAACATAGGAATGTTAGGGCTCGTACAGGCTCTTATTGGTAACATTCCTCCTTTACTTAGGTATAATCTTTGTATATCATGCAAAATTTTGCATGATATACAAAGATTGTTTCATTACTATTATTATTTAGGCTTCAATTTGAGCGGATTGTTCATCTCTAGGCTCTTTCTATTTTCCCTAATTAAATAAATTTGTAAAGTAACAACTTACCTTTCAAGATTTGCAGGAAACTAGAACAACTACACCTTCGCTTCCCATTATTTGGCAAGGCATTATTTGGACGTTTCTTTGTTGAAAACACCTTATTGTCTGTTTTTGCAATAAAGATGGGACACTGAATGGGATATTTTCGGCCTGGCGAATAAAAACAGTGCAGGGAGAAAGGCTTTCCTCTAAGAGCTTTCTAGATTTTGGGTCCCAAATCGGCCAAATCTTTAAAAATCGTTATTGAAAGTTTACCTAAATAAACAGACTAAAAAAGCACCTACAGGGATAAATTGTCTAAAAATCATTTAATAAAGTCACAAAGTAGAAATCACAATTCAAAATAAATTAAATACAGAGATTGTTGTCTCTGTTAAATACTAAAAAATGGCCGATCCATCAGACAAGTTTTTCCGCAGCGTTGCCACGTTTTATTTATCGATTTATTTTACTACTTCTGTCACTTACTCTTTGCTTGCGTTAGATAAGAGTGAAAAATAATTATTTTACTAGACTATATTGGGATGTGTTACATTTGGCATTGTTGTATTTTTGTTCCTAGCGCCATCTGAGAATCTCCTTTCACCATGCCAGAAAAGGATGGGTTAATTAATACAGAATCAATGTAATAGATAAAGACGAAATCTCCGAAACAATAGGAATAAATTTTCTATTAAGTTGAGTGTCTCATTGTTGTCTCTGGTATAGCTTCAAATGTTCAATAACGTCACAGGTTGTTGGGGATGAAATTTTATTACATTAAATTTAATAGACAAAATATTTTCAGGGAGCTACTTATTTAGTCAACACAATCGGTGTACTGAAGATTGGTGCTGGTGGTGCTAGTCTCTGCAACTCAGGATATGAAGTCTTTGATCAATGGTACAACGAGAATCAAACCCCTTCAGCACTGACAATCCTCCAGTTGAGTTCATCGGTATTGTTCTTTGGACATGCTGTATACAATTTTAAGGGCGCTCAAAAGATCGTCGACGAAACTCAGGCTAGAGTGTTGAAAGATTATCAAGATTCCTTGAGGAGTAATAGACACAGGTAAATAAATAAATAATTTACTTCAAATTGTGATTACCAATTAGACACAAAATAACATATAGTCCTATGCAAAAAAAATCGTGTAAAATGTAAGGCTCTAGATCTATTAATACCTTCCTTATTTTCTTTTTGAATAAATTTAGTGACTCGGTGTTTTTTATTTTGACTGACAGCACATTTTTCGGACATGGTGTGTGTCGGGATCTAACATTTTTGCACTATCATAATTATTATGTCCAAAAAAACTTTATACATTGCAAGTTCTCAATAAATTCAAATATTGCTGTATAACTGTCAACTAAAAATATTAGAGAAATGTACGCAAGGTAGAGCATATCCGTTTATGTAAACGACCAAATTTTCAGAATGATACGTTGAGTGGTGCTCCAGAAACGTGAGACACCCTGTATATCACGAGTGGTAATATTTTGCTATTGTGTATATTTTTGTAGGAAGACATTTAACAAATTGATGAAAGAAACAATGAAAACTCATGGTGATGGCGCTAGAGGCCGATCAGAGGTGATATCGGCAATCCGAAACATTCAAAATAAGGATGAAGTATTTGCAGCATTGACGCGAAATAACAAAGCAATGAACAAGGCCGGAGTCAAATTTTCGGCCGTCGGTGGTCAAATTACGCTGGATGGCATTGCAGTAGATATGAATGAATTTATTGGTTTAAATAAAAAACAGACCGAGACATTCCTCGGAAATTTGGCTCAGGAGCGTTCATTTCAGCAACCAAGCCCTACTAGTATTTCAAATAATAATTCTCTGATAACTGCTGTTAAGAGTGTATTGTCGGATATAAAAATAGACCTTTCAAGGGGACAGCTTCTTTCCTTGATACAGCTGACCTCGGATTTACTAATATTTTGCAATGGTGATATACAAACCAAAGTAGTAAATGCTGTTCATCAAGCCATACAATACATCTTTAGTAATTGGTCCCAGACGATTGCAGAAAAAATTGATTCGATTATTCCGAAAAATATGCAGTTCTTAGAATTTTTACGTATCGGTATTTCATTCTTTAGCAACAAAGTGGATGAATGGGAACAGAAATACCAAATGTACCAAAGAACGGCCCATAAAGCATATTTCGATCCAATATTTGATCAAATCAATCCCGTGTATCTTAAGCGTACCGTAGCATTTTTCGAGTTCGTTGTTAGAAATAGTTTCTCTGGTACTATGCTCATGAGAGCTGTTCTGCAAGAGATTTCGGAATTTGGTGCTGCTTGGGTTACACGGGCCATTTTTGAGAACGAAGAAAAAGAGGAGAGCGAGAGAAGGCGCCGGCAACATTCTGCATCCTTTAGGGCTATGAAAAAAAAATGTACTGTTTGTGGAGGGTATTATTTCTGTCATGACACACGACGATTTTCTAACAAGTTCAGCACTAAACCTTAAGAGTAATGATTATGGAACCCCATCGCACTAATTTCTTTTAACAGTAATCATTTTGTTATAATTAATTTCGACTCTTAGCTGCAATATAGAATGCTATTTGGAAGGCAGAAATTATGTAATTCAGTTTAGATCAATTTAAGTTTGCCATTACATCATCTATTGTAAACTCCAAACTAACCAAAGGCAAAAAGAACATAATATAGCAGTTGACGTTTTTACAAGCGAAATTACATGCGTTGGTGTATTGCTACTATATTTCCATACTATGACAAGCCGCTGTCTCATTAGAGTTTGTTGTAATTTTGGCATGATCTTATCTGGTTTCTCTTTGGGAATATTCAAATATCAAGAAATACCATTTGTCGACTATATTCCAAATTAACATTTCTCGTACTCAAGTCTAAATCATATAGTAAAAAGCTTATGCAAACTGTCATAACTACTCTGTGAAGTTCGTCTTTTAAATATGTTTTTGAAAAAACCGTTTACAGTTAGCAATTTTTGTTGCTGAAATTTTCGGTAAGCCTTAGCGGCATGTTCCTTTACAGTTCAGTAAATGTCGCAGCAGGTCTACCAATACTAGCATATTATATTGTTGACGCTGACAAATTTGAATTTGTTTTTTATTTATTATTCAGCTCAACAAATTTAAAAGAGGTTTTTCAAGAAAATGGAAATTTCAAACATAAACAAACAAATGTTGCGGTTAAGTCAAACTATTTATAGGTTGGTTCTTCCGAAATTACTAAACAATTCCCCAGAATTGCGCATGCAATTCAATAAAGTTAGTTCCCGAGTAATTTCTGGGCCATTCAATTAAGATTGCAATAGCTGATCGGTAAGTACCCTATTAGTCGCCTATCAAAGGTACATCCGTGTTCTCCGTGATGATGCAAGTGTGGTACTAGTCTCAATCTCTTTGTTTGGCCTTGACGAAACATAATTTCGATGTTGGCATTCTCAAAAATGATGCGTTTGAGATATGCGCAAAAAAACAAAATGGCCGCCGTAGCAAACACATTTTTCCTATATATTTCAGTAACCATTACGATTTCGACAAAAAGTTTTATATATAAAATATTGCTAAATTAATTTTACACAAAAAATTTTATTATACATTTTTATGTAAGAGTAACCGTTTTTTCAAAAAGTTATCTTTTATAGTTTTCAATAGTAAAAAATTTATAGGCCGGAAGCATGAGTGTTTTGTAGGTGAATATTCACATGCTTAACATTTATTAATTAATATACGTAAAAATTATTAATACATTTACAAATACCCCCCGCTCCCCCTTCACACTCCTTTTTCTGTATAGTACAGGTAGGCATGGGAAAAATAAAGATTAAAAGTATAATTATAATTTTAACGTTTAATGAAAAATCATATACAGGTTTATGTAAACAGTTTCTAGACAAAAAAAAATCACTTCTACAATGCTATTCTAAACTGCAGTCATCGTCACTTTCTAAGTTGATCTCACTTAGCTCTAAATCTTTCTCATCGCCTTGCCCACATTCTTCTATATTGTTGCATCGATCTGGATTACCTTTGCACTTACACATTTCGGTACACCCGAGTCTATTCGATTGACATGTGCATGGAGGAGACACCGCCTTTGGGAGCACGAGCAGCGACAAAATTCCAACAGAAGTTCTGGTGCGCAAGGTTTGGTACAAGTAATTGGCTCGTATGTATTCCCTAGGTCCTGATTCCACTCAAAACACTGAAGGTGGGCTCTTAGCAATGCCGGATCTAATGCAGATCTTGTTGGAGGCAGGTTCTCATCTTTATATTGTTTCTGGGTAAACAAAAACCATCTCACATCTCCGATGTCGATAAGTGTTGTTTTGGGGATATAAAGCTGACAAATAAATGCTTCTATGTCATTTCTGACATCTTCAATGAGAGACGGAGTAGTCCCCAATTCAGCTAAGGCCTGTAGCAGCTTATCACTTGCAGAATTGAAAGTTCTCCACCACTTTACCTTTGCCAGCAAATGATCCTGTTACGTCTGCTCCTGAAAGTGCATGCAATCCAGGGAGTGCAGAGGCTTTCAAAGGTCCAAGTGCTCTGTAAATTGGTCCTATCTGAACGAATCTTTTCATGTCATGGCCAAGAAAAATTGCAAAATCTTGCGAAAGTTGAGGATATCACCTAAGTGCTAAAATTAGGACATCAGTATCGGAGGAGAACACATGAGTAGTTTTAATTCCTTTCCGTCCTAAATACGCTGCATGTAAGATGATCTTTGTGTCCGCCTCTTCCTGCGTACTTGAAAGACTGAATACATCGCCGCCATGTGATGAAGCTGCTTTGTCCCTCCCACTTATTACAAACCTTTTGTTATCGGTCATGCCAAATTCAAGAATTTGGTGAGAAAGGAACTCGATTAGTTCATCCTTCGTCTTATCATGGGCCAATAATTTATTCATCGGTACACTACCAATTTTCGTTTCTGGTCCGATTTTGTATTGAATTGGACCTGAGCCTTTTTGCCGAATTTCTCGCATCGCTTTCTTTAATGAGTTTTCTTTGTAAGAGTCGAAACAACATGGACCTCACTGTAGTTATTACATTTTTGCCCAATCCATTTGCTAAAACTTATACCGAGGTCAAGGCACGTCTTCACCGTGTTAGGTTTATGATAGGTATGAAGAAGTGCCAGACCATCTACTATCGCAGCTTTTCCATGTAGATCTTTATTGTTTTCTAAAATAGCATCGGTGGAAGTATGAGCATTGTTATTTCCTTCTGCGGGTAATACTTGCATTGATTCAAGAGCATCCGTAAGTTTATGTTTAGCTAGACAATATGCACCATTGTCTAGCTAAGCATAAACTTACGGATGCTCTTGAATCAATGCAAGTCCCGTCAACTGCAAACAAAGACTTAGGTAGTGCTGAAAACTCGTAGTTGCTCAAGTTGTATCTCAAGTCAATGTCAGGTCTACTTCTAGATGCTATCATCACTCTTGAAATAAGAGATAAATCCGTCTTTATGGCTACAGTTTTTTCTTTGAGGGTAATTTTAACCTTTTTCACTGCCGTTTTACACGATTTGATCACGTTCTTTTTTAAAGGGTCCCAGAACGGAATGTTGTTTGTATAAACTCGCTGTTCTAAGAAAGCATTATGCAAATCTTGTCCAACTTGTGCAACATTATCTAAAGACACCTTTACTTCCTGTGGAATGACTCGATGAGTTAGAATGTGAATGAGCTCATCACTGTTGCAATGGAATGGATTTGTTGTGTTTTGAAAAGCTTCCTTTAGTTTAAGAACGTTAATATCCTGACACTGTTGAAGTTTAACGGACACTTCATGATGTTTACTTCGTTCTGCACTTTCAAATCCTATCATTTTCTCAGTTTCACATGCAATTCTAGTTAGTTCCGAATTAGCAAGAAATAATCGATTTCCAGCATTTTCATTAAGCGTTATACCAACAAGTCCCCCATGTATCTTTAGTTTTCGATTTTGCTGTTCCAAAGCTTCATCCGCACCAAGAGCACAAAATGGCACTGACCTTCACCCAAAAATACTAATTACATATTTCGTTATCCATACTAGCACCTTCAGGAGGAGATCAAGAAATTTTTATATTCTCCCAAAAATACTAACATGGTAAGTGAAACACGTTTTGGTGAATTGGTTAAACTGTGTTTGTGTGTCACGCCAAAGGTTGTACTTCCAGAGCATAGAGCTCTGAAAAATTTTAAAATTAATATTCTGGGAAAACGGTTAGTCCTAGATAAAAATGTGTTATGACGTTTTCTGTGCAGAATTAATGTAGCAACATTTTTTGTAAAAACTTTTTTTCGAAAATTCAATCGTTACCGAAATAAATATGAAAATGTGTTTGCTATGGCGACCATTTTGTTTTTTGTGCGCATCACTCAAACGCACCATTTTTTAGAGTGCCAACATGGAAATTATGTTTCTTTAATGCCAAACAAAGAGAATGAGGCTACTACCACACTGGCATCATCACGGAGCACACGGGAGCCTATTTTTGTACACTTGAAAGGCGACTATATTTATTCATTACGTATATGTATTTGGCACCCAGCGCAATTTCCTTGGTCAGATTCTAATTTGATACTAATCAGAGTTTGAATGCGAAATCTGTGTACCTAAAGTAAATCCGTGCCAAACGCGTATAAAAAATGTGTTTCTAAAGTTTTTTGGGTTTTGTACGTGTCTTGGGTTAGTTTTTGTTGGCTTAGCTCCCGGAACGAGCAAAGGGCAATAGATGGTGTTTTAATTCCTTTTCTAATTTATCGGTATTTTCTAGGCGAACTTAAAATCTCGTTCTGGTTAGTAGGCACTAATTTTAATGTTATTTACAGTTCTCAACCGATTTTAGCCCATCAACGACTGGGAACTGTAAATTGCATTATAATAATTAGTGCCTATTAAAACTAACAGAACGAGATTTTAAGTTCCCCTAGAAAATACTAAAATAAAAGATGATAAAAAGCATGATAAATTCGAAAATCTCTAGTCTTATCAGCTGGTGAGCTTATTAGTTAATACTTGATCATTCTTAAGGTGCAGTGGTAGAGTCGTTAAAAAGGGTTCGAAGTATCATCAACCATATCGAGAAATGAGTGTACTAAAAGTTTTATAGGTTTTCAGATTATATGCAAAAACTCACTTTTAAGTTCAAATGATTACCAAAATGAAATTTTCAGTACAAATTTTCAAAATGTATACGTCAATGTATTAGATATACATGAATTACATAATTTTATTTTATACAGTTTTTAAAATGTCACAATTAATTATTAAATATTTTTTGTTGTGGTGTTGTTTACTACTGGTATCAGAAAACAGTATTTGTAATTGTTCATTTTACACTGTTTCCTTTTATTTTTAATTATAATTGTTATAAATTAATGTTTGGATAAATGTTATTCCAATTATCATATTCTCCGTTTGTCAATATTTTTAAATTAGCTCTGGAAATCTTCGAAGTAACACTAAATGAAATCGGTTTTTAGATTGTTGCGATTTTCAGCAGGTTTGTCTCTTCTTGATTTATATTATTGTGTTCAAATGCATCACCTAGAAGTATTCTGTTTAAACGTACCGATTACTCTCACAATATCAGTATGGCTACTTCAACGATTACTTTATGGAAAAGTATATTATCATTTGATAATAAGTAATATTTAAAAGTAATAAAAAGTTTCGTATCTTACTTGAGGATCGGAGAATATGAACATACATATATTATTTTAATTTTATTGTTTTTCACGTTTTAAGAGATTCTAATGATAACGCTTTTTCGCAGCAATTAGATCATAATAAAATTATACTAAATGCATAATTTTTGGCATTGATAGTATTCCAAATAATATACCTATTATCACAGAGGGTGACAATGTAGAGGGGGTAGAATCTCCTAGATATTCGGGTGGTATTATGGAGGTTGCTAAAATTCCACCATAAAAGGAAATTTATTACAAAATAATAAGCTGAAATTTTAGGAAAGCAATATTGCAGTTACTTAAGTTTAGATAAATTACAAAAATACCTTTCAAGCTATCAAAATTATCTTTCTTAAATATTCGTTTATGTACAGCATAGAAAATAATTTACTACTTGAATATCTAAAATAATTTACTGCTTTAAGTTGTTGTATAGTTTTACAAATAATTTATAAACCAAAGCTGTCTATTATATCCCAAAAATATTTGAAAACGCTTAAACAACTAGTTAATTTGAAAACATTATTTATGATTTACATTTTTACATGTTACATATTTTATTTCTTTGTTGATTAGAAATTTTACAACTATTTGCTAAATATAGGACATTCTTGATGAAATTTGACACATGAAGAAATAAAAGAAACTATTTTTCGGATAACTAAACTTTAAGTATGACGTACAAACAAGTCCATTCAAAAAGTATACAAGACAGAAAGTAAATAATAGTTATGCTTAGGAATAAAAAAGTAATTATTTATTCATATTTTTAGGGGTTTTAACCTCGAAATAATTTTTATGAGTTATATGTTTGTATTTCTTGAATAATTTATCGTGTATCAACTTTCAGCAAGAACTTTCTTGACCATGCTTTATTAAAGTTATCAGAAATGTTTCTAAATTTAGAACAGACCAAATTGTAATGAAAAATACGGCATGATTTACATGTTTTACTTGCTTTCACGTTCACTACTGATAAAGAGTAGTTTTAGGACACATTATTAAAATCACCGTTCTATTTAGTATTTCATAAAATGTTTAGGTAATTTTTTAGTTTCGCCGAAAAAAGCATTAATGATGGCACTAATTAGCGGCCTTCACATGTATTTGACAAGTACAATGTATTTTTATATCAGCTTTACCGTCAAAATAAAATTATTAATACAAATTTTATTTTATATTTCCTTTCTTTTATTTCAACCATCATTTTATTTTATATGTTATTGCATGTCTGACAGGTTTACAAATAATATCCTGGATATTTTCTAAATTTATTGTTGGCACTCATGGCATGGTATATGACTTGGATCTAGTTGTTCGTTCTTGTTCCTGATATAATTTTATTTCATTTAATGTAATAATTAAAACTTGAAACAGCTTAAAGAGCACAGATAGTGACAGATATGTCATATGAATTGACGCCTGTATGTAGCAATCGTGTAATACACCTAAGGCTATCTTCGCTAGAAAGTTTACTCGTATACTGTATCCAGGTTAAAGACTCGTTTTTACGTGACATTAAACTGTGACTTAATGCCGCGGCATTAAGTGTCATAACAATTGTCATCGTAAAAACAAAGTCGCGTGATCGGCGACAGTCGGTTAATGTCGTGACTTTAATGTCATGATGCGGTTCTCGGGTCATGATATCAAAATCTGTTTGATTTTAGTGACACTTGTTTGGAAATGCCACGCTCTCCACGTGGTGAAAACAGTATTGTCGCCTTATCGTGACACTGTTTATTTTGAAGTTTTTTTTTAATTATCACTTTGGTTTGATTTTGATAAAAATAAACAGTGCACGTTAAACAACATGGAAAGTACAGAAATTGAAGCAGCATCAAGTTTTGACATTCCACCATTCCTACATGAATATTAAAAATACCCTTGCCTTTGGAATAAGGTTAACATTCATTTCAAAGACAGATTAGTAAGAAATAATGCAGAACAAAAACTTATGAAGCTGATGAACTTAAGTGATGTAAACACTGCTCGAAAGAAAATTCGTAGTATTCGGGGTACTTATAAGACCGAAGTTGGGAAAATAACAGCTTAAATGAAAACTGGCTCGGGAACAAGTGAAATATATGTACTGAAGCTTTCTTGGTTTTCTAGAGCAGATACATTTTTAAGGCCAACTACAAAAATATATCCAAATCTGGTAAGTAGGTAAGTAGTAGCAAGGGGAAATCGGGGTAAAGTGAAATGACAGGGCAAAGTGAAATATCGATTTTTAGGGACAAAATATCAAAACATCTTCAATAAGTGTTATAATTTATTCTTTCATTATTGGACAGCAGTTCGTTATTTTCATATTATATTTCTACAAAAATTCGACGGTTTTATTTTTTTTTGTGGTAATTATTTAGATATACTTTTATTGAACATTAGGTATCTATCTTACTTTAACCCGCAATTCCCCCACTGCACAAAAAAAAAATAAAAACAAGTTAGTTGATTATTATATTATTTAAGTAAATTTATTAACACGATATTACATTATCATTTTATGTTGCCAGGAAACAGCTTCCTCTCCAGTGAAATACTCTGCCATATTATCTCTTTTTTCATCCATAGTGGGGCCATTTAGTTGAACTTAAATTAAGTTGTAATGAACCAAGGGCCAACACCTGATTTATTTTAAGAATTGTTTCAACAACTTGTTTAAAAGAAAAATAAATAAAAAAAATTAATTTAATTTTAATCGTTCAAAAATTAAGTGAAGTCTCGAAAAACAACCCAGGGAGAAAACGTTCAAATAAAAGAATAAGTTTATTTTAATTAACAAAAATTATAAACAAATTGAAGTTTTACTTTCACGAAGTAAGACCGGAATTGCGGAAACAGTAAGGAAATAAAGAGTTAGTTATTTTAACTAAGAGAAGCGTAAACTCGTTCAATGCAAAATAAATATTAATAAAGCCAATTACCATTGGAGTATATTTCAATAACCGGCATGTGAATAACTACACAAGATTCGGGATGCAATTTGAAATCGCGGTGACTTATGCTTTGTTTCCACTGCATTAGAACGCGGTACAAAAGGAACTAAAAAAGAGATCATCTGCGGTCAAACAAATTCTTACGCTGGTTCCTCAAACCTTGCTCTAAAAAGAACCTCATTGGTCAGGGCGGTTTTAATTTCCAGTCCAGCGATTAAAATGAAAGAAAAACGATATTGCCTTATACGGATCGAACATTTCTTGAACTTTGAACACACGTGTGAACTAAAAGCCAAAGCTAGGTATGGAAGAATACCCGAACCGTGTCTTCGCCGAAATCAGGGCAAAGTTGCGTAGCATCACGCGTTTCTTGATGCAGGTGTACGGAGATTCTGGATTTTCTGGGGGACAAAACGCATCAAAATCCTGCTATAAAAGCGTGATCTTATCGAAGAAAAATCAGTCTTATTCTCAAACCCCGTTGCATTAGGTCATAATGACCAAATCCAATTTTTTTTAATGAAATATCAGTTACAGCGGGTCGCTATACTGAAAATTAGTTAAAAAGTTCAAAAATTTAAAATCTTAATTTTCTAGTCGGCAATATGGTCTTAGTTGTGACCAAACCAAAATTAGTGCCTTTCAGTTTCAAGGCTCGTGGAAATAACTAAGTAAATTTATGTCGTCTTCGGTTCGAAAAGTAAAGTAATGTGGGAGATATTCGTCATTCGTCGAGAGATAAGATGGTCAAACGAGAGCAAGGGCAGGCTAGGTTGGCAGGTTCTGAGTTAACATTAAGCGATAGACAGTAAGTTTAGTTTTAAGTCATAATGTGTAGAGTGCTTGTATATTTTGAAACATTTATTGTGGTATGTCTGCGAGATTTTCGTGAGTATTTCAGTAAAACATTTCAGTGCTCAAGTTAGACAGTGAATGCAGTTTAAAATCTTAATGTGTAGATTGTTTGTATATAGAAAATATTTATCGTTGCCTGTTGGAAAGAAATTCATGAGTATTTCAGTAAAACAATTCAGAGCTCAGGTTAGATAGTAAGTTTAATTTAAATAATGAGGCGTAGAGTGCCTGTATATTGGGAAACATTTATTGCTGTATGTAGCCGATAATTAAATGAGTATCCCTATCCCATCACATAATTAGTGCTATCAACTTCGTAAAATGTATTCAGGACTGCAACAATATTTTTCCAACTTCGGTGGTGAATAAATAATTGCTTTGTAATTTTACTTTATTCAAATGAGAAGCAATATTTTTTTTTTATTAAAAAATGCAGGTTACTTTGTCGTTAGCATTTTGATTAAAATTCTAATACCTACATCCTAAATTAATAGTAGTTTATATGCTATACCTGAATATATTCTTTTAACGAGTCATAGATGACACCTAATACATCTGGTAAAAAGCTGCTTATGGTGCATTTTGATAATCTATATAAATATTGTAAAGATGCCAACGCTAAGTATCTATGAGTAGTCTCTAGCCTTTAAGGCTCGTTTTCATGTGGCCTTAAATGTCGTGACTTTCAACGTCATGACATTGCGACAATTTTTGTAGCTTATTTTCACGTCTTTTAACTGGTGTGACATTCAGTGTTACAAATATGGCATCCAGTGAAGTAAGCACTGCCACCATAAGGCGACAATACTGTTTTCACCACGTCGAGAGCGTGGCATTTCCAAACAAGTGTCACTAAAATCAAACAGATTTTGATATCATGACATTAAAGTCACGACATTAACCGACTGCCGACGACCACGCGACTTTCAGTTTTCACGATGCCAATTGTCATGACAGTTACTGCCGCGGTACTAACAGTCACAGTTTAATGTCACGTGAAGACGAGCCTTTAGAGTAATCGTACCTATCTCCTTAGATCCCATGTTTTGGCCTGGAGACTACTAAACTGCTACTTTTAACTGTAGCCTCCTCTCCCCCAACGATTCTAATGGGCATGCAATGAGTTGCCGTCTGGCTCTGTATATGTCTATTACTGTAGTTGTAGGTCTTGTATTTTTTTATCTCCAAACAAATGGAGCTAGGATAAATTCGAAGCTACCTACGTAATCTCCCCACAGAAAAAAAAACATCCTATGATATGAATCCATTTATTTGAATATTACCGTCGCGTCCGCACACTAATGAAATTAGTGATTCAAATAAAGCTCTGTTACTTAATTTTTACACCATAATGAAAAATGGGATCTGCGATTATTTTTCGGTAACCAATCTTCGAATTTATAAAAAAAAATAATTCCGAAAACCAAAGTTTCAAAGCAGTTTACATTTGTTTTGAAAATCTTACCAAGAGAGTGAAAAACAATAAGAATGGAATACCTTACTTTTACACTCTCTCTCTTCTTAGGTATGGAGTCATTGATACACTTCTCTAACACTGATGTAGAGCCCTTTCTAATGAGACTCCACATGATAACTATAAAATGAAAACCATTTGGGATCTTTGATACGTATATAGTCATTTGTGGCCATTTGTTTATTCGTTGATATTAATTAGTCTATGAAATCAAAGTTTAGTAATAGTTGATTAAGAATTATTTATTATCATTACTATCATCTAACACTAATTTGTTATTAACAAAAAGGTTATACACAATTTCCTTATTTCCTTGATTTGACGCTGATCGAATTATAGCATCAGAGTTTTCCAATTTGAATTTCATCTCTGTACCGCCCTCTACAAATTCTCGTTCTACTTCTCCCATCTGTCCATTTATCCAAATTTCTAAGGTGTGTTTGGCTAAAAACGAATTCATTGATTTATTCATAAAGCAAAACAAATCGGCTGCTTATCCGAAAAAACGTCAAAGTAGAAACTTGACAAAGTGCACGAAATGTCTGTCTTGCTGTTCAAATCATTATGATTGTTTTTATAATCATTTTCATTTTTAGTTTTCTCGCTTTTGACTTGACATGACTTTTAGGTTTTATCAGACAGAAATCTAATCAGTTAGATACATACAGACCCAAAAAATAGTGAATTATAAACTAGGCATTATATCCGGATACTCATGAATGTTTTATTTACTAATACGTTTATGGCTACCGTAGTGTATCATGCCTAGTCCATTACTGATTCAATATTAAGCAATAGCTGGTCCACTTATAAGTATTATATTTAAGAGAAGAGCTACTATTTAATGACCGGACTCTGTGAACCTATCTGAAAATTACTAGCTTACGACTTCCCTGGGTACCGACGGCGACGCTGGTCCCACCTGTCAGGAGGGTGGAAGCCTCCAAGGTCTACTTATAAGTATTATATTTTAGAGCTACTATTTAATGACCGGACTCTAAAAATTACTTACTTGGGTACAGACCCAAGACATTAAAAGGAAAATGTCTTTGGTACAGACGATGGTTCCACCTGTCCGGAGGGTGGAAGCCTCCATACATTTTTTTCTATATAAAAGTGAGTTTTTGCAGGGTGTTCCAACTGTTCCAAGTTGGACTATTTGGGTTGTTCGACCAAGCAAAAAGTTTTACTTTAAGGCAATAAGTGTTGAATAGTTATTGTAGTGTAAATTGGCGTCACGTGAAATAATTGATGTATGAGTGTAATTTAATTAATTTGTTGTTCAATTCGGGATGAAATAATGAACAAATTATAAAAGACTAGATGTGAACGAAGCTGTTGAATCCGGTCGTAGATTTTAAGACGAACTATCCTTGATGCTTCATGGAGAATTGGTTGTGAAAGATCCGAGGCCCATCGGAATGCACAATTTGAAGAGCTTTTAGAAAAAGTTGCTGTAAAAATTCAAGGAGAATATACAAATATGCATTACTATCACATGCAGTTTCAGTCGTACCACATCGATAAAGACGCGTTTTCACGGGTCGATTTAAGTTGAACGATTTGGGTCGATTATTGAATCGAAAGAAAATTGAATATGTAAACCAGTGAGTCGATTCGACGGAACTAGAAAGACTGTCTACTTTTGGTCGGCGATTACCGCCGAATCGATGTCGAATGATTGGAATGGAATGTGTAAACTTATCGTCGTGCAAATTTGTATCGTTTCTTCGAAGTATTCCAATAATGTTTTCTAAAAGTTCTTCAAAATTTGCATTATCCATTCTTAGATTATTCATATACGAATCTGAATCTTCCACAACCAATTCCCGAAACAGACTTTGTGATGCACCATGTGTATTTCGTCTTAAAATCCATGGTCTAGTCCAGCACCTTTGTTTTTTCTCTTCTTTTTTAATCTAGCCATTATTTCATCCCAAATTGAACAAAAAATTAATTGCATGCCTATATCAATAATTTTACGTGACGCCATTTTCTACTACAATTATTATTGGCTTTCCATACTCTGCTATAATTAATATCTTAGTGCTGGTTATTTTACAACATATTTAATAATATACCTGCATTGTCCTAATATGAGACCTATGCAAATTCTAAATCATTCGATAGTTATTTTAATTATATTGTGTTTGGTTTTGTCATTTATTTACTCTTATTGCCTTACCGAAAACAACTCCATACCGTTTTCCATTTTCTAGTACACACCAGGATTTTATCGATTCGAGCTGCTTTTCTGTAAATTTTTCCAAAGGTTTTCCATCCACCAATAAGGAGTAGGCAAATGAAAATGGGGGTATTGGATCAGCTCTTAGTTCACATTTCGCCTCTTCTTTTCCAAGAGTGAACTTTATGTCGCCAACTAATTTAAACATCCATTCTTTACGCAAAACTTCCTTAAAGATATAATGTAAATTAATCACTATAATAAAGGACAGGCAACCATCAATTCAAGGGTGCCAAGAACATAATTTTGCAGGAGGGCGAAATTTAATTTTGGGCACTTAGCTTCCTTGCTGCGAAAGTTTTAAATTAGATGGCCTAACAAAGCGGCAGCAAGCCAGCAAGTAACGTTCTGCGCCGTTGGCACAGAGGTCCACAAGCTCGATCGGAGGTCGACCTTCCGTCAGTTTTATACGTATATATAATATACTTACGGTTTAAATAGGAATATGGACTTAGGTCTCTTTTAGGACATCGATATCAGTAAGTAGGTCTGTTTTACGCAAAGAAGTTCAAATCTTAATTTTTGGAAGCTTTTCCACCCTTCAATTGTTATTGAAAACGATGCTCAGAATTATCTAAATATACCGTACCGTGCTTTCCATAAGGAGGTAACTTCTGATCATTTTTGCAGTTAAAATTTAAAAGGTAACTAGTGTCTTATTTATTCCCTCTAATATTAGGATAGTCTGGGTTTTTTTGGGCAGGTCGAGCCGTTAACCACTTTTCAGTAATCGAAGTACGTTGAGCTGATTAAGCCCTGAGACTTTTGGATAATTAAATTGGTCACGTAACACGTTGCAGAGATGAAATGTGTGATTTAGTAATAATAATATTCTCAGAGACATCGGTTTTTTTTATGTGTAAATTTCTTACACGGCGGTATGAGGGTAATCTCGGCAAATGCGACGGAAGTGGGGGGACGGAAATGTGGGGGCGGAATGTGTAAACCGATTCTACCCGCTAGGCGGTATTATTATACAATTTTGCCATTTAAAATCGTTTTAAACGGATTTTAGACGATAAAAAAGCATATTTTAAATTAAACGAACCGTCCAAAGTATTATTTTATTATATTCGCAGTGTATTTGGATCCATAGCACAGTTTATTTTTAATGGACGGTTGAATTTAAAATGAATTTTCGCTTCAAAATCCACGACAAATTCGTCCAAAGCCACGGCTATCATCCTAAAAAAAAGTCCGAATTTTCCGATTTTTATACAATTTTGCCATTTAAAATCGGTTTTAAACGGATTTTAGACGATAAAAAAGCATATTATTATATTAAATTAAACGAACTGTCAAAAGTATTATTCAGATGCCCAGACGTTTAAAACAATATTGAATCATAGCTCTCTTCTAAAATTTGAAAAAGATGGTTATTGACTTTCCCAAATCAAAGATAGCCCAAGATTACTAGGTAAATAAGCTGTGTCCATATGTTGATGTGATTCCTGGTGGCATTAGATTTTCGTTTCGAATTTGTGCAGTGAATGAATCCACTCCGAAACTGCCAGTAAGTATTATTAAAGAATCCTAACTAATATTATAAATGGGAATGTGTTTGTTTTTATTCTATGCACAAGCTAAAATGTATAGATAACGGCCATAGTGCGTTGAAAATACCAGTTCTAGTCCGATCACTGAAGTTAAGCAACGTCGGGCGTGGTTAATACTTGAATGGGTAACCGACTGGGAACAACGTGCTAGTGTCATTTTTTTACAACCGATGTCGTTATAGGATATGTTTACACATCAGTCTCGAGTACTAGCAGACTCGCTCAATTTTTGTTTTTTTGTTTTTTTTTGAAGCGAAACTTCTTAGCGAGGGTAGCAAGTCCGAAAAAATGAAACGGAAATCAAAGTGGAACACTTTTATAAACTATGTTCCACTACCTATAGCTAGAGGGCTGAAATTTTCAGGACATGTAGTCCTGTAAAATGAGGATCCTGGACTTTAACTGGACCCTGTACACCACCCACCCCTCCCTGTTGGGCCAGGAGAGGAGGGAGAAGGATAAACTATAATTAAGAACGGAAAGAGGTACGGGACGGGGGTCGAAATTTTTATGGTAGGTGCGCCTCATGGGGGCTCTAATTTTGGGGGGAAAACCAGTTTTTGCCGATATCTCTGCAATGGCGCCTTGGATCGAAAATCTGACAAGCGATGGTCCTGCTTTTTTCATGGTTCAAAAACGCACGGGTATGTAGCCGTGTAGCCGATTGTCGCTGTCATACTTCTACAAATTAGTGCGCAGTTTTAAAGGGAGCGCATTGAAATCGGCACGCGTTTGGAACCAAATGTAACATTTCCGCGTTCATTTCAAGACCTCGAGCGACGCCTTGAACTCGGCACGGATATGTAAATTCGCCGCGTATTTCGATACAAATCCGTGCGAATTTCACGTTTTCGTGTTTATTTGAAATGAACACGGAAATATAAATACGCCGTTCATGTTAGTTTTTTGTCGAAAATTAGACCTATTGGCTTGATTAGTCCAAGGGATAAAAGATTTAGAAACCATCAGACGGGTACCTAAAACTGTGAAGCGCGACTTTGAAAATAAAATGGCCTGAGTTTTGCTTGCATTTAATTTAATTTTCAAGTCCCGCATCCAAAGTTCTAGAACGTTGATATTGCGTTGAATTTTATTTATATTATTGCTTGAGTATCTGTCTGCCTAGCAGTATCATCTGCAAATAAGTAGAGCTCACCCTCAAAGGGTTTGATAAAGTTGTGAGTGGAAATATTGAAGAGGCATGGGGAGAGTGAGGAACCCTAGGGGACCCCCCATTTAAATGGATCTTGGATTTGATTGCGCTCCATTAGTGTAGACTATAGTTTAGTAGTGTATACCATACCTGTCTCGGAGCTCCTAGTCTGATTAGTTTGATAATAAAGCCATCATGCCAGACCTTATCGAACGTTTTAGATATGTCAAAAAAGATAGCGCCTATGTGGCTCCCTGCATTGAAACCTTTCAGGATGTTAGTAGGCAGTCTGGTCATTTTGACGGACCATTCAATGACCGGCTCTAAACCGAAAGTGAAAGTGAAAGTTTCCGGATGGGAAAGGATTACTTTTTGTATAATTTTCGAGAGGTTAGAGAGAAGCTTGAATAATTTTGATTAATTTAGATTTAGAGATCGATTGATCTGGTATTTTTTGAATGGACATTAGGAATGCCATCGAGTACCAGGGGCTTCTTGGACATTGAGGTTAGATATGATAGTTTCAACTTCATCGATGTTTATTTCGATGAAGTTAAAACTATTATATCTAACATCAGTGTCAAAAAAGATCCTGGTCTCGATGGCATTCCTAAAAGGGTCATTCAAAAATATCAGATCAATTGATCTCTAAATCTAAATTAATCAGAATTATTCAGGCAATATTCGGTCTTTGTTATTTCCCATCTATCGGGAAAAGATCCAAAAGTCCTCAACTTCCCACGAATTACCCATCATCAGCCTTCTCCCTAACCTCTCGAAAATTATAGACATTTTTTTCAGGGTTGATAGAGGAATTTTCGCTGAACTGTTCCTAGAAAGCTTCCGGGAACAATTCAACTTTTTCCTCCTGTTAACAGTCAAAGTTGGGATTGGGGCTCTCCTTTGTATTTTCCCTTTTGTTAGTATTTTCTTATTTTATAGACGCTGTTGTCTCCAATCGAAAGAGTTTCAACATTCTTTTACCAACTTTTATATATTAATTCTGCCAACTCCTTGCGGATCTTATTGGCGGCGGCAATAGCTTCCCTTCTCATATCAGGATCGCCAGTTCTGAACGCGTTCCGTTTAAGCTTGTTCTTTTGCCTGGTGCTTTCTCTCGTCGCTAGAGGGCTGAAATTTGGCAGCACCTGGTAATCTTGGTTACACTAGATAGGATAATCGTATCGGAAGTTTCTGCGGTTGTTATTCTCGGCCTTTAATGTCACTGACACTGCCATTATGCCATTATGGACGTCATTGACAAAGCTGGAATAAATACTAGTTGCTTAAAATTAGAAACTGGATGGCATAGCTAAACACTTTATACATTGCTCACGAAGGCTTCCGCAACATATCAAGAACTGCCACAGTATCAAAAAATTATGTTCAACATGACAATAAAACTAGTTTAAAATCTGTTCAATAATTAAAATGATACATGATACAAAATTATATATATTTCGTCGAAAACACACAAATAAAACTAAATAAAAAAACAAAATCTAGACATTAACCCGACTAGACAATACAGTGGTATTCTGTGGCTCTCTCAACAAGCAAATTTTTCACCTTTGCTCTAAATATCTTTGTATTAGGAATTTGTGGCTCTCTCAACAAGCAAAATTTCCACCTTTGCTCTAAATATCTCTGTATTAGGAATCAACCTCAATTCGGCCAGGAGGTGGTTAAACAGCTTTTTGTCATTAAAATTTTTTGTTAGGGTTGAAGTTGGTATCAAAAGAGGGGCAACGTGCGGGCGAGGTGTAGGGTATGCGTGTATGATTTCACTTTTATATTTATGGTGTATTAGACATATTGTCTCCAGCATCAATAAACTTGGTAGTATCTTGAGAAGTATGAAATAGTATCCTCTAGGACTTGAGGATTATGAATAAAACCTAAAGGGAGGATCCTTTGAAACCTGACCCAGTTATATATTTGAAATGAAGGCTTGGTAAATATCTGATGGATTGCCATATTCTAGCTATACCGGTAGATGATTAGAAGTAAGCTCCTAGAGCGATGGGTTTAGACATTGTCTGCATTTTTTCAGACAAAGATATCTAGCTTCTCAGGCAGATCCGCACCTAAATGGATGTGACATAGCTTGGGCTAGGACGGTATAATTGAACTTAGATACGTAATTGTGCAGTGCTGTACCACTGGCATTTTATACTCGGCAGCCCCAAATTCTAGATTTTGCATTTAGGTCGCCACCAATTAAGCTGGGTTTAGGACAGATAAGAGATTTTTTTAAAACTGTCAGCAGTTAAGTTGAGGCTTAGACTCGAGTAAACTGACAAACTGAGCCGATATTTATAATTTGGTTCTTTATTTTGACATTGATAAAAGTTCCTTCAATCACTTGATCAGGGTTAGTTGGGTTAGTTTCTAACATACCAGATATAAGAATATTTTAAGAGAAGTGGGTATTTCTATCACCCCAAGGCCCATAATGTGTGGTTATAACAACAATTTGATACATTTCGTAAAATAATGTTACCAATGTAAATTTTTGTTCCATTAAATAAGGCGCTTATAGTCGAAGAATGCTCCGGTTCTATCTCACAAAAATCTGTGTGACTATGTTGAAAATATACTGAAGTACAGCCCATATTTTTTATTCTTTCATGATAAAGCAATTGAGGCAACCGCTTGATTTTTGACGCTTTCTCAGTGATCATAAAAACTAAACGGTATAATTTAGAACAAATTCCCGTTTTTAATAATATATTGTGAATGTACGACATACGACGACTTTTAGTAGAAAAAATCTTGCCTTCTCTTATCATATATGATATTCCGATTGTCAAAATCAAATATCTATTAATAATTCATCTAAAATCATGTCCCTCAACATTTTTGGTGAACATTTTATACCAAGCATACCTATACAAATCCTGTATTTATTCAATATTTACTGTATATTAGTAAAATTGTACCTTTTTAAGGTGCAATTTAATAAATTTAATGTCGCTGTGTTTTATCATTTAGTCCACTGTCATTGTACCTATAACTAGCTAAGGAAATATCATATGTCAATAATTCTTATGCTATTTTGAAAACCAAGAGGTTTGATAACATAACTTTAGAACGATAATATATCATCAGAAATTGCTTACCTTTCCATCTAGCCTTAATACCCTTTTACCAGTGGTTGTCCCATGCTCGAATTCCACGGTATGTACTCCGTCTATCAATGGCACGCTCCAGTATGCTACAAGATTGGATCGATCTTGAGAAGAGGATTTTGACAGGATTTTATTAGTAGTCATCGCTTTTCTAAAAAATATATTATACAATTTATTAGGCCAGGTCTATATTTACAGTTTTTGTTCTACTTTGTAACCAATGGCAAATTTATTCTTGGAAGCCAATATTTTTAGTTGATGTTCATTAACTCATGTGTTGAAATGAACGCCGATTACACCCTTTTGTTTGCCTACTATATATGCGGCATTTTCTTCAATTCCTGCTCATTTTCTTTTAAAACCAGGTTCGCAGGACCAGTGTGTTAACACCATATTTTATGACCATAATTCACCTAAATACCAGGGGCAATGACCTTTTTCCTTCCACCTATTCAGTACCTGTACGTAACCTTAGTACCAATGAAAGGAACGCCGTTTAAGCCCCTTTTAGTGTCGATGTATCTACTAATTAAAATAGCATTTGCTATTAATTCAAATGTTGGCCTCAATAGATCCCGATGGCTCTTATTATGACCCACTTAAGGCTGATTTTCATATATAGGACTGTGCACCGACTGTGCGCCCACAATGCTGCGGCCGTCGCGGGTGTTCTACTTTTTCACAATAGGACTGGACGACCGCAACACGGTCGTAGCACAGTCCTATATGTGTAAATGTAAATAAGAGCTTCAGTGCGTTTTATATGGAACATACAGTTTTTTGATTTAAGGTGCGTCCAGACCTGTGACAAGACCGCGTACCGTGACACCGCCGCGAACCTCGTCGCGTGTAGTCTGGACGGTACCCCGTAACCGCAACGCGTGACATCGCTGCGTTTACCGCGTGTCATCAGTCCGTTCCATCGCCTGTCGGTCTTTTAGCGTCGCATCAAAGGGATGCTACGCCGCTTGGTTCGCCAAGTCTGGACGGGACCGCGTATCATCAGAACGTTTTGCATATTTAATTGAATTTTAACCAGTGTAGCCGCTATTTTTGTTTCGAATTAGTAGTTGTTTTTTTAATATCAAGATGGAATGGGAACAGGAGACAACGTTAACATTTATAGAATTACGCAATAAATGATCTATAACTATGTACGCTGCTGCTGAAACGTCCATGATGACCGCATGTTTTGTATTTAAATGAGTGGAACGCTGTGAACGGGACTATGATACGCGACGATGACACGCGAGGATGGAAGGCGACGATGACACGCATCGAAGTTCGCCTCGTCGTGAATATGTTCGCGACGCTGTCACGTCACGGGGTTTTGTCACAAGTCTGGACGCACCTTTACAGTGAACACGACACGGTATGCGCACAGTCCTATATATGAAAATTAGCCTTTATTTAATTGTTCATTAGCCATTTTTTGATAAGCTTGTAAAATGTTAATAATACCAATAAAAAATGCCTAGAGCTTAAACGGCTGTTCTTAAATCCAGTAATGAATGAAATCCAAATGCAATGGCACTAAGTTTTAATGTCAAAACAAAAAACATATCCGGAGTCCATATATTGTTGACCC
>MU190357.1:0-28148 GCA_016904865.1 Pissodes strobi
ATGGCTTCGTATGGGCAAAACAAGCACCCGCTTCAAACACTCGTACAAGAAGGCAGAATATTATCACCCATCTTTCAGGAAGAATTGGTCCTGCAAGAGCCCTTGGTCAGCTTTGTATGCCACAGTCTCCATGGGAACTTCTATTTAGTGAGGAAATTTTAAACGAAATCTTACGACGAACCAATGAAAAATTGTTGATATGTAGAGAAACTTTGTCTGGTGATACTCGTACTGACCATAGAGATACTGATTTGCTTGAGTTCAAAGCATTTTGGAAATTCTCATGTTTACGGCCATCTTCAAATCAAATAATGAAGATCTTGAAGCCATGTTTGCCACTGACGGGACTGGCCGAGATATTTTTCGTTGTACGATGTCACTAAAAAGGGTCTATGTTCTATTACTAAGCCTACGTTTTGATGATGCTTCAGATAGAGAGGAGCGAAAAAGAACGACGCAACGGCTGCCATATCATGGGTATTCCAAAAGTTCCTGGAAAATTGTCGTAATTGCTACTCAATTGGAGAGTATGCCTGCATTGACGAAATGCTACTTGGATTTCGCGGTCGATGCCGGTTTCGGATGTATATTCTGAACAAACCAAGAAAATATGAAATTAAAATAATGGCAATGACAGACACAAAAATACACTATTTGCTGAATGCATACATCTATTCCGGAAAGGATAGTGATGACAGAACACTCATCGATGAAGAACGGAAATTTCCCAAACCAACACAGGCAGTGCTGCAACTAACTGAGCCGATTGTCGGCACTCACCGGAACATAACGGCTGACAATTGGTATTCTTCAATAGGTCTTGTTCAAAAGCTAACCAAAAGCGGCTTGACTTACGTAGGAACTCTGCGTAAAAATAAAAGAGAAATTCCGAAAGAATTTCTTCCGGCAAAACAAAGAGAAGAAGGAGAGGTTCTCTACGGTTTTACCAACGACATGACACTAGTCTATGTCGTTCCAAAGAAGAGTAAGGCTGTGCTTCTTGTTTCTTCAATGCACCATACTCAAGCAACCGATCCGGAAACCCAAAAACCGGAAACTATCGCTTTTTACAACAGCACGAAAGGTGGGGTCGACGCATTAGATGAGAAGTGTCTATTCGACAAGTCGTCGCACAAGACGGTGGCCGTTGGCCATATTCTTCACAGTGATGAACATCAGCATGGTAAATTCTTACATTATTTATTCTGCATGTCCTGGGAATCCAGATGTAACTAGGCTGAAATATATAAAAATGCTTGCCAAAGGACTTGTGGAGCCTTATCTGGATCATAGACTTCTAAACAAACGTCTCCCCCGTGAATTGCGACTCAATATTAGTAGAATATTGCAAAAATCACTTCCACAAGAAGTCAGACAGGACTTGGATAAACAAGTAAGATGCAGGAAGTGTCCACCTGGCTCTGACAGAAAGACTAAGAAAATCTGTAATACGTGCAAGGTGCCGATTTGCGGAAGTTGCATAGTTCCCATGTGCCGCGAATGCACCGAATGATAGCTCGCAGTTTAATCTTATGTTAAGTTCTATATACACAACCAAAACATTTTATTAAAGATTTACCTTTTTAGAATATAATGGTGAGATTTAAAGACTATTAGCCACCAGGCGCGTATAAGAGGTGACAAACCAAGTATCTGGTATCGTGTGCGGTTGCCGGGAAACAAAAGAATGGCAAGAGACTTAGAAAAAGAACTGACATTTTATTCATTCTGTTCATGTCATCATTGAGTTTTACTTTGTTAATTTAAAGTAATAAATACGTTACGTTCATGCACAATACAGTCCATTATTATTGAAGTACAAAACATATAAGTTTAATGATACTTTAAGAAAAACATTATAAAAATTTATAAAAATATTTGATAACATAGGTTAATAATTTTGTACATTAGTGGGCACTTTTTTTTGTTTAATTTTACAAATTTTTTGTAATTAAAACTTCTTAGCACTATAAACAAAAGCAACTTTCTATATTTTCATTAATATTTTTAATTTTTGTCAAAATAGTTGGAAAAAAAACTGGGTATCTATAACACAAAGTCACCAAATGCGTTACAAAAAATTCACCTTACCAGTTACGGGTTATAGTCTAAACCGAGGTCTAAACAATAATATATTTTTTGTCATACGCTCCCAAAAACAGCTATTTTACGGACTCATTTGGGTCCGTAAAATGCTTCTTTTTAGGCCTAGTCCCTAAAAGTCGTCATGGTAACTTTTACGGACTATTAAAAAATCCCTGAATATGTCTAAATGTCAAATTTCGAATGACATGACAAAATTGTCAAATAGTTGCTACGATATCAAATTCTAAGCTAACTTTGCCGTACATTATGATTTCAAAAATTATGGTAAATTTGCAAATTTAGGCGTTTTGAAGAACTGCAAAAAGCGTATAAATAAAAATTAAATTTTGGGAGCGTATGACAAAAAATAGTGTTTGTCACACGTACCTAAATGAAGTTTTTCAGGACTCATCTGCTATTCCGGACTCGGCTAACGCCTCGTCCGGAAACAGCAATGATTCGTCCTGAAAAACTGCATTTTAGGTACTTGTAACAAAAATAACTATATCAGTACTGCTGAGAATTATATTATTATTATTCTGTGAATTATACGCATCGAAATTTTGACAAGAGTTTTAGTGACGTTTGTCATGTCGTGTATCGTTTTGTTCGTTTCATCTCATTATGGAAGGTTTAAAAACGAACCAGGATTTGTTTTTCTTTATAAAGGCTCAAAATATTGCCTTTAGTGACTTTACTACACTGACAAACCGTGTTCTTTTCGTGCTAAAATTTACCCACAATGAAAGTAATATCACGAAAGTTAAAGAATGTGTAAGGCTCTTTTGTAAAAATTTGTCAAGTAAATGGAACAAAGCGTTTAGGAATGAGAAAAGGTTTTTGCTACAAAATCGGTTGTGGCTTAGTTTAAATTATATCTGGCCAAAATTTGGAAAAGCAACCTTGACACTTCGGACAGAAATAAAACCGAGTGAGGACCTCGAAAGATTTTTCAAGAATTACGTAACAGACGGAAACGAAGAAGGACAGAGAGCTTAAGACAGGCAAATGTCGACGAGCTTAATTTTGCAATTTCGTCAAGAATGAAGGCAGGTAAGATCGATTTGCTCTATTTGTCTCCTTAGGTCTGTCAAAACAGCAATACATTAGTATTAGAAAATCAGTACAAGATAAACATTGTAACATTTATCCGTCCTACTATCAGATCCAGCAAGCGAAACAAGAATATTTCCCTCCAAAGTGTTCAATAATGGTCACTGACACATTTGCAAAAATAACTCTTCAATCAATATATAAATATATATTAGAAGAATTTTAGATATTCCAGATTGCCGTAATAAAATTGAAGGTATAGCGAGCTTACACTCTTTGGAAAATGTGGTTTTGATGGTGCATCAGGACAAAGCGTGTATAAACAAACCTTTGATACGATGAATGTCGACGACTCTAGTATTTTTATGTCAGCTTACGTTCCAGTAAGACTAGTTCATTCCAATGACTGTACAAAGGTTATATGGGAAAATCCAAAACCATCATCAACATTTTATTGCAGACCGCTCTGCTTTCAATTTGTAAAAGAATCCAAGGAAATTATTTTAGTGTTCGGAGTCCTTGGATGAAGAAAAAGCCATGCTTACCACAACATCTTTTCCCGGTGGAGTTTCCATCAAACATGAAATTTGTACAACCATGATTGATGGAAAAATTTGTTCGTGTTTAGCGGGCGCGTCAACAATGGTCTGTTACATATGAGGATCAAAGCCTAGTGAAATGAACAATATGGAGGTAAATTTTTAAATGTTTTTGACACTTTAAATGCCGTATGTTAAGGTATGTACTTTTGTATTGGTAGGTCCTCAAGAAAAAATTACGAATGAGGACAAGTACGCTTTGGGGCTTTCTACTCTTCCCTCTTGGATCAGAGCTTTAGAATGCTCCATATATCCTACAATTTAGACTTTAAAAAATGGTCCGCATGAACTCCTCAAGAAAAACAACAAAAAGAAACAAGGAAAAAATAAATTCAAGAAAGGTATATTTATTTCCTTTTATAATAGTGCTGTTATTACTATGTACTTTCTTATTTTCAGAAGATACGATGCAAAGTACCTAATAAAAATAGGCCCCGCGTTAAGACGGGTTTACAGTAGGAACATCAAAGGAAGTATAGTTTAATTTAGATTTAATTTTTTTTTGAATTCTAACTTATTTTGTAAAAGCATAAAGAAACGTTTTTTTTGTCCAATGAAATAAAATATTTTTCTTTTTTTTTGGATTTAAGGAGGAAATGTCTGCCTATATAACCGGCATAGATGAAACTTTAATAAAAAAACTTTTACATTATTCTACAAGTATTACCGTCTGGAGAAAACATTATTCCAGCAAGATTTGATAAGTTTGCCGAGGAAACAGCTAAATTATATGTAGCTTTGTATGGATGGAACTTCTCATGCATGGAGCCGATATAATAAGAAATTGTATATTCCTTATAGGCAATCTTTCAGAAGAAGCAGCAGGGGCGAGAAATAAACATTTTCGCCATTATAGAGAGTTCCATGCAAGAAAAAGTAGTAGGATATTTACAAACGAAGCTATTTTACATAATCTAATTCTCTCATCAGGTCCATTCATATCTACCATAAGATTAAAATCTGAGAACAAAAAACCAAATATCATGAGAGAGGCTCTTTCCTTAATTAATTTTAAGTCATTTGAAAACTAAATCATACGTCACAACTATTTACAGTATGTAATAAATGCTTGTTTTTTTTTTGCTTTGTATAAATAATATCAGAAATCGAAAATCATTCTCTTGTAGCAATTTGTATTCTTGTAGTGTCCTTACCTAGGGTTCACAGAATTTTAATCGTAGGTTCCCAGTAATAAATTTTCGGATTTTTCATAAGAGGTCCTTATGAAATTGAGTCTTATAAGTAATCTTTGATTTTAAATAAACATACCGAGTTGCATATTACTGAATAGGAAATAAAGGATCATTTCAACAATGTTAGAATCTAATACTGCGGCCATAAGGAAAAACAAAGTTGATGATGGTTGACAGGAACCGAAACGTTGAATTGGAGTTCTGACAACACTGCCTTTTAGGGGTGAAAAACTGCTACACAAAAGCATTGCTCGCTTCTTATAAGCTTTTGATATAAAGCCTGAAAAAAATGAAACTAAAATGTTAAATATCTTTTTTGCGGATGTATCCGGAAGTCCTAAGAATATTTTTAGACTTTTATTTAAGTAAGCTTTAAATTTAACACATTTAAACTACATATTTGCTATACCTTAGGATTTTTAAATTGTTACGGTAAACCTCGAATCTTTATGAAACTTAATCACCCTGTACTCTGTATTACGTCAATTTTTTAATCAAAATTGGAAAAAAAACATCTTATACTGTTATCAATCAAACAAAAATAACTAATTCAAAATAATAAGACCAAAAAATTATTGCGAATGTCCGCGATTGTCCGGGTTTTCCTACACTTCGATCTACTGTTGCCCCCTCTGGTATATTAAAACAAGGCTTAGTATAAAAGTAAATTTCAAATTCAGTGAAACATGCATAGGTACCTGAAAATTATATTGACTATTTTCTTACAACAACAATTGAAAGATCTTTCAGTACCCTCCGACGTTTAAAAACCTGGTGGAGATCAGTGGCGGCTCGTGGTTAGTTTCATAGGGGGGCCAGAGTCAAAAGCTCCGAAAGCAATTTTTTTGAGACCACGCCCTAATTTTGTTTTTCTCAGGGTTTCCAAACAAACTATGAAAAGCAAACGCTCTTTAAAATAAGAAAACTACCAGTATTTATTTAATTACTCGACAGAATTTTTTAAAACTGTTTTAAATTTTAGATCAACCCTTCGGTCTTTAACATTTGCAAAATGATTTATAACACGCTCATTAAAATTGGCAATATTTCTCTATGCTTAACAGGCCAACGCAAACAGTCTTTCTTGTCTCATAGTATTATGTAAAAATGTCTTAATATTCTCTAATGTAAAGAACCATCGCTCGCTTGCTACAGTTGTCATCGGTAACCTACACATTATAATCAACAATTTAACAGTTCCCCAAAAAGTGGCGGTAAGATTATTATTAATAAATAATCGGAGCATTCATACTGCTCCAGAACCTTTACCGAAATGATCCCGTTCATAAATAACTTTTTGTTCAGTTTGAAGTTTTAAATAATTTACACTAGGAAAATTTTCTTTTACTGATTTTAAAATATGGTCTAGAAAATTATGTTTGTATTGTTCAAATTGATCGCTATAAAATAATTTAGCACCTACCAAATGGTCTCTAAAACCTAAAACTAAAACGATGGTTTATTTCAGATGATATTATGTCACAAATTTCTAAAGCGACTCGACGACTAGAATCTTCATTTTTTCGTGGTCCTTTGGCACTAACTGTAAAAGAATGCATTTCTGAAGTTATTTCATTTATTATTTTGATCTCTGACATTTTGAATTGAACTTTCAAATGACGCTATATAATATTATACAAATATAACATCAATACCGCGTTTTTGAATTTGGTTAAAAAGGACTTCACAATGGGGCATTATTAAATGAAAAAAGTTTAACCAATACAAAAAATCTACACTTTGCAAAAATTTCTTTAATACAATTGCTTGATTAATTATATTAGAATCTTCTTCAGTCTCAATTATCTTCTTTAGAAATTCCAGCGACAAAATTTATGAGCCCCCGAAAAAACCCGGGATTTAAAATAGTATTTAAAATGTACCGATTTTGGGTAACATTTTCATTAAATGCCTGCACAGATTTTCGGTAGGTATTATCAAGTTGCAACCATACATTTGATATGTTCGGCAGCCATAGAATGTTTCTTGATCTTTTCTTTTAAATGTTTTAAATTATTTACCCCTGTTTTACACCATACATCATGGAAAACAAAAAAATATGTTCTTGCCTTATCACCACATATAAAGTCACATAAATTTTTAAAAATATCGATTTACACTCTTGTTTTTATCTTGAGTTACTTGTTTGATTATTAATTCTGGCAATGACCGACTAACCTCCTTACACTCTAAACATTTTTCGAAATCCATGCAATTGTTTTCTTTTAACCCACAATTTTACAAACGAAAAACGGTTACGCTGATTCAGACATTATAAAAAATCAACTCGAGATCGAGAAACAGTCAATACAAAAGTTTCGCGGTCGCCTCAAACAATAACCTCAAGCACAGAAGAAAAAAAAATCCTTAAAGCCACGACAACTTCTAAAAATAGATCGGCTTTCTTTCTAATAATCCATAATAGTATAATACTGGTCGCGTTTTAGGATAAAATATGAACAGGTGAATGTTTGGAAGCTTCGGCAAAATGCGCTAAAATGGAGTTTTATCCACAATACCAAAACAGAATTATTGCACTCGGCGCGCGTTTCGCTAACCATGTTAGCATAATCAGGAGATGTGTGACAGTCCGTTTTATCACTAATTGTAGCCTGTTGAGTTAAAGAATATTACGGACGCCTCGGGTATGATTCTGGTTCCCCGGCTGCAGTTTTTATTGCGCATTCGCCAACAACATCTGTCGTTCTATGCGCCGTATCCATCGAATACGTTCCGATCATTGGTCCGATCTGAAAGGCCGCGATGTTAAAGTTCCAGCGCACTGTTATCGCTTCGCGAATGCGCGAGGTTCAATATTGGTTTTTCGGGAAGGAACTTTACTTTCGAGTCAGCATTCCTAGGGGATATCGATTTTAAATCTGAGTTGAACTCAGGCATCCGAATGAGGCTTCACCGATATTCGCCGTAGAAATTCCCGTGTCAACCATCTCGACCTAGTTTTGTTAGTTTTAGTGCTGTAGATGCGGGAAAACTCGAGCGAGGTTTTTTGGGGGTTTCTTTTTCCAGTTTTGGACGCCATTAGGGTGGTCGTCGTTTAGTGTGCTCAGATAGTGTACTCTCGTGTTAGGAGGTAAGCATGTTTATCAACTGGATATGTTCTGCGCTTCTAGTGGCCTTAATTCATTACATTTGCATATTTTTTGCATTTGTTTTTTTATTCATATCGGACTTGATTTAGTGGCTAAATTAATCGGCGTGACGTCATATTAATTAGAGAATAACTAATAAAGGTTATTGGTTTATCTATGGCCGAATCTGACTGATTGGTTATTTTCTTTTATTCACGGGCTTTTGTGAATGATCCAATCAATTGTTTTCACTTCCTTTTAATATTTTAGTTTGTTTATCTGGTTATGCAAACACTCATATGCCACTTTTGGCCAATATAAAAGATGCACAGGCTCATTTAGGGTTAATTTTTTCACTGAACCTATTTGTTTTGCGGTAATTCCAGTTATTTCCGTTTCCTTCTGCTGAAACGTAAAGTAGATATTCGCTAACAAAGTAAAATTTGATTTATTTTACCTTTTTTTTTTGAAGTGGAATAGAAATAACAATATTTTTATTAAGGCATCTAATGCCTTAAGTAATAAACGGCAACTAATACTAAAATAACTGATTTCATAAAAAATAAAACTAGAGATGAAATTTATATTATTATACGTTCGTACCGAAGTTAGAATTATTGCAATGTTGAAGGTTTTCTTTTAAATTTTGATAGTTAGACGTAAACTTAACTTCTAATGATTGGTTATTATTTAGACACTAGTTCGGGGAACGCGGTTTTTGATTATTTTTTCTTATTTAACACTAGTATTAATTCGCTAGGGAAAGCCGCCAGAATGCTTTAATTATTACAGATTATATCATATTTTCTTTCTTTGTAATTATTTCGCTTAATTTATTTTGTTTCCCTTGAGTTATTGAGACGAAGGGGAAAAATGTTTGATTTTTGTATAGCCATTAATTTTGATGAATTGTCGAAAATCATAGGTAATGGGAAAATAAAAGATTAATCACATTTTCTTATTGATAAAGTATAATTCCATTTAAATTAGTATTTTTGAGGACATTTGAGGCATCCAGTGCAAAAGAGGACTAACTCCGAATAAGATCAATCGAATAATTAGCATATATAGTCCATTTTTGCTTTATTCTTACTGCTTTTTAGGTCACATTGTAGCTATAAAGTTAAATACTGGAAAATAGTGGGTTGGTCCACTTTTGCGCTGAACGCCTCATTTTATAGGCCTTGTATATTTTAGCTACCACGGGAATAAAACTAAGAGTAATTTCATTTACATTTATTTCGTTATACTTACCTAAAATGTATCGTTATATTTAGGCAATAGAAACTGGTAATATTAAAGTATTTTTTTGAAACTAATCTATAACGATTAATAATATCGAAGCATTCCGTTAAAACTTAGTTTTTACCATTAATAGTGTTAAATTACTGACTTGAAATTTAATTATTATAACTAACGATATTAAATTGTTGATTTGAATCGTATCTATAACAATTGACTATACTAGGTCAACTAGAGTAAGGCTTAATAAGATTTCCATATCATAGCATTCATCATCAATAGGTAGTAATTCATATGCATTTTGAAGAAGGTAGATTGTTCAGATTGTTCTACTCGAGTAGTGTAATCATATATTTTTTAAATAATTAAGTTGATTGTATACCTGATTACTAAAGCACTTTTATCCACAATACCGAAATAAATTCTTTTGCACACGACACGCGTAAAATTCAATTTTAATCATCTCCTGATAATGCTAACATGGTTAGCGAAACGCGCGTCGAATGCAAAAAATTCTGTTTTGGTATTGTGGATAAAACTCTGTTTTAGTGCATTTTGCCGTCTAGTCTCATTAACAAATTTTCTCAACGCTCTTTTATAGGGTATTTTTTTCTAAATTTTATTACCCTATCTTCAGAAAGTTATAAAAATTAATACATTTCTTGCAATAAAAATTTAGTGTCGCCCTACTCTAACAACCGAATACTTCTACCCACGCCTTATATCAACAAAAATATACTGCTGAGTGCACCAGGCATTATGTACAGCCGAATGAGCAATTAGCAATTAAGGCTGGTTACAACTCATTACTTTGTTGCGGTATCGCTCTCCGGAGAACTATATGCGATCATATGGAAAAACATTCCCTCGCTTTTGATTAGTTTGCTGAACAAAGTCATCATTGTAAGACGTATAAGTACTTCGCTCTCCAAAATATTTTCCTCCCGCGCTAGAAATAATATGGAAAATCTAAATTACGTTACGTCTTCAGGAGATAACATAGAATAGCTAAGAAGATGTGGGGCAAGCGGGACTAACCTCAAAAATAGTTTAAATGATACTGATAAGGAAGAATTCTCCCACTTCGGAGTGATGACTCTGTCAAAGATCGAGACTATATCTAATCCTCGTCAGATTCTGAGGCGACACCAATAAATAATGATGACATAACAGAAGGTGAGTTTTATTTATTTTACAATATACTTATACTATAAATAAGTACGGAAGAAGCGGATGGAAGAATCATCCTTAATATCCAAGACATGGTGGCAAAAGGCGCTCGCTCAGTCATTATCCGAACAGTTGATACTAATGTGATGATTTTCACTATCTCATTTCATCACCAGCTAAACGTTCTTGGTCTTCAAGAACTGTGGTTATCATACAGTACTCGGGCTAGGCGTCGGTTTGTAGCACCTCATCTGATTGCAGGTAATAATGTATTATAATTACAAAAAAAGAAACCCCAAGTAAAGCACTGTTAACTTTCTGATAAGCACTCTGGGAGACTTCAATGCCCACAACGCCAACCAAACACCACAACAAGACCGACAACGAAGGTAGAGAAGCTGAAGCATTTGCCATTAGCTGCGGGCTTACTCAAATTGTAGACGAACCAACTCGAATCTCAGAGAGGGGCGAATTCGCCGCCCTCCTAGATCTTTTTCTAACCACCAATCCTGACCAGTACACAATTACAGTTGGTCCGCCATAGGTACTTCCGACCACAAACTTATTACAAAGGTTTGTGGATTGCCACTTCTACAGAGGGATCCACCATTGCCTCGCAAAATCTGGCATTACAATTCTGCAAACTGGGACGACCTAAGGGATTCTACTTAGATTTTCCTTGACTCGACATCTGCTTTGGCACTAACGACCCGTCAGTCTGCTGCGAAGAGATTACGCAAGTAATCTCCTCAGGAATGGAAGCATACATCCCAAATTCCATCAAGTCACCGCAAAAGGAAAACCCTGGCTTGTCAAAAGATGCGAAAGAGCTGTAAGTAGGAAACAGTAAGCCTACAAGTAGTGGCAGCAATATCAGACCGCTGAAAATCGCAATTATTTCGACGAAGCAAGAAACGAATGCAAACGTGTTATCGACGAACCTAAGGCCAAACACAATCAAAGAATCAGGGATAAACTATTGCAATGTCCCAGTAGCTCCAGGAATTTCTGGTCGGTAGCAAAGGCAATAATTAATTGCAAATACGTCTCTCCCACCATTGACAGACGAACATGGCATCACCGCAACTACAGCCAAGGAAAAAGCAAACATGCTCGCCAAAATGTTTTCATCGCACTCTACCTTAGACGTCCCCCAAGGCAAGGCTCTCCCCACCATATCGAACATCAACACTACTATGGCAGAAGTCAAGTTTCATCACCGTAATATTCATAAAATCCTTAAAGAACTAGATACGCAAAAGGCATCAGGACCGGACGGAATATCTGCCATTGATTAAAGAACTGCCCCAACGAACTAACACTCGTTTTGTCCTGGCTGCTTTCTCTGTCTTACTGAAAAGGAATTTACCCATCTTCTTGGAAAGTCGCTCGAGGGCAACCTGTTCGAAAAAAGGCAAGAAAAACACGCCCTCAAAATATCGCCCAATTGCCTTGCTTCAAATCATCTCTAAAGCCATGGGACGTGTAGTCAATCAGCAACTATTCAAGTACCTCGAGAACAACAGAATAATCAGCGATAATCAATACGGCTTTCGCAAAGAGAGATCAACAGAAGATATATTGGCTTATGTCACTCATATATGAAGTATGGCAATTGAGAACTACGGAGATTCTCGAGCGATTGAGTTGGATATTTCGAAGGCATTCGACAGAGTTTTGCATGACGGATTGCTCAATAAACTGCCAGCCTCTCTCTGCAGCTGGCTTGCCAGTTTCCCTAAGAACCGCTCTCTGCACGTTGCAGTTGATGAACACATATCAGACACATTCATCATTAACGCGGGCGTGCCTCAGGGCGCAATACTTTCACCAACTCTGTTCCTCATCTATATTAATGACCTGCTGACTGAAACGAATAATCCTGTTTACAGTTTTGCAGATGACACTACCCTTGTCTCCCAATTTAGATCAGAAAAACCTTTACTAGCGACTGAGACTTATCACTCCAGACAGGAGCAGATTACAGCAATTAATCAAGACCTGGATAAAGATCAAACTTGGGGCGAGAGAAATTTGGTCCAGTTCAATGCAGCAAAGACCCAAGCAGCCACGTTTACCAAAAGGGCCAATGCGGCACGCCCTGACATCATTATGGCAGGATCGACCATTCCTTCATCCTCGTCAATCGGACTGCTGAGTGTCAACAGCAATATGTCCTGGCATGACCACGTTGCTCACATCGCAAAATCAGGCTCCCAGATGCTTGGTGCGCTATTTCGCAACAAAAACTGTATACACCGCAGCAGTTGCGCTTGCTCTACAAAGCGCAAATAAGACCATGCTTAGAATATTGCTCACACATCTGGGGTGCCGCACCAAAGCACACCCTAAAGGTGCTAGATTCCATTCAGAAGAGAGCTGTGCGTCTCGTCGGTGACCCGGAATGGGGATAGTCTGGAATACCGCAGACACGAGATGTTCCTGTTTTACAGATACTTTCACGGCAGATGTTCCCAGGATTTGGCCCGCCTCATCCCGCCCTATCAACGCCTGTCAGACGGTCACGATAGACGGCGGGAGTGCAACGGTTTGTCGTGCAACTGAAAACACCTAGAACATTGCTTTACAAGAACTCCTTTGTCTGGCGCACTGCATCACTCTGGAACTCACTCCCAGAACATCTGTTTCCCCCTAATTACAACTTACTATTCAAGAACCGTGTCAATAAACACCTTCGCACACACACCGCTCGTCAAGCGCCATTGGATCTCCCTTTAGTGTGTGTCCCACTACCATAAAAAAAAACCTACTGCTCTTTGGGGATTCCATACATACACCGGGCGCGATAGTGTTTCAATCTTCGCAGGTAAAGGCAAAAAGAGTGCATGGAACATCTGGAAAGCAATGGAGGAGTCAACCCCGGCTTTTCTAGCGATCGACACCCCCTTGCAACGCACCAGAGTGCGTTGAGTTGCTTCAGAAGTTCATGATCAAGCTCTATGATCAATTCTGCCTGAGACGACAGTGAAAGAAGCTAGGAAATAATTATTTTGCACAACAACAAGTCACTTCATGCTAGTCCCCCGATGTATGCTGCTCTCTACCAACACATCCTAGGGGCAGAGTATCAGGCAGGACAAATCTGGGGTCGTTCACACCTGCCTTATGACAATTTTCCGACTCCATCTAATTGAGGTTGGAAAAAATTTTATGGAAATTGGTCCGACCTTCCATGTGTGGGAGGCCTGCCGGAGAATTGTGGCTGCTTCTCGGAGTGTGGAACAAACCATTGCCAATGTCGCAAAAATACTTTGCCATGCACAATACAGTAAGTAATAAAGGAAACTGCAATAATACTACGTAGGTAATCAATTATTTCTTTAACTACTTCTGAATGACTTAGTGCAAAAATTATATTTGGAATTTTACAGTTACGGGTATCTGGGAGAAGAAAGTGATGCCGATGTCGACAACTTATGAGGTGATCCTGTCCTTCGCTGTCTTTTATTTAACATTTATTTATTACTGACGTAAACAATAAAACCAGCTTTTACAACCGTGCTTGTGCCTTAAGAGTCCCTGAGCAGAAAATCGGACTAAAATAATGTGTTTTCTAAAAAAGTGTAAATTTGTAAAAAAACTGAGCAATTAATATTTTTTCAACTCAAATAATTGAAATAAATGGCCTTTTTCATTCAAATTCGCGATGTACAAACAAAACATACCCGAAAACCACCCTTTCTTCAATCGAACCGTATAAGAAACACGAAATATACATTTTAGTAGCCCTTTTGGAAAATAGCCGCCATCTTGTTTCCTAAGAGACCAAATATTGTTTTTCTCGGATAAAATATATTTTTTAGGTCTCTAGATAACTTGTGCAAATCGGCTTGCTTTTAACCTAAAATGCCGTTTTCTTTGCTGTACCGGTTCAACTAATAGCTTTCGCAACAGCATTTGGATGCAACGGTACAAGATAGTAATGTTTCTGCGCCATCTCCGCCGGAAATCACTGAATCCAGTAATCCCGTCATGACCAGTTAGCCCAGCAGGAGCTGTGGACGACATTGAAACTGAAAATTTAAGTAACATTCATAGTTTCAGTTTTCTACCAGAGTTGCAATGTCTAAATTGCATATTTCAGGTTTCTGGAAGAATACTTTGTATAGGCGGACCACACCATGTATATTACTTCTGTTAGAAACTTACAAATCGATGGAAGAAAAATTTAATAGTAGAAAATAATCTCAACAAAAGAAAACATCTGGGAAGAGATTTCTCAGATTTTGCAACAAGAGGAACATATTGTGACAGTGTGCTGCTAAATTAAAAAGTCTGAAAAATGTATAAGTCAGTTAAAGGTCACAATAACAAATCAGACAACGATAAAAGAACTTGGCAATTTTATGAGGTACATAAATTATTTTAAGGCAGACAATTAGTAAGTAAATTTTCCTGGCTCATTTTTCTCCTAATGAAAATTGTAGTCTTTACAGATTGTGCATCAAATATTTTGCAGGAAAGCATGGTGTGTCCCTGTAGTCCTCGCATCTTCCACAAGTTTGTCTGTTAAACAAAACGAAGGAAGCAATGTGGGATATGAAAGTGATGGTTCATATGGTAAGTTTTTATAGAGAGATCGTTTTTTATATCTGACAAATTGAATTTAATTAAGCCGTAAATGCCCATTTTTTTGCATTTGTTTTTATTTATAGAGCCATCGACATCCAATGTAACAACAACCTCGACAGGTTACAACGTCTATTTTTAGCTGATACTACCCACATTATTAATTAGAAATTGGCTATTAGACCATGAATTTATTTTAGAAGATGTCTCATCTGTATTTGTGGATCCTTTAAAAGACCTAATCGCCATGGAATCCGAAATAACTTCGTGCTCGTGAATGTGAATACTATAGCTTGTGATGGGGAAAAAGATAAATATATACTGGCCAAAATTATTTCTAGTGGCACAGTTGAACACATCCCTAATGAAAAAGGATATTTTTCAGATCACAGCTCAAAAATAGTCTGATACTACTTCAACGATAAATTTACAAAATGCTAAAGAAAGTGATGGAGTTCAGTATTTAGCAGGCTGGGTTGCATAGAAGTTAAAAGAAACCCATCTGGACCTGGAAAACACTTTTAAGTCCCAAGTGGAACACTTATATGGGATTCCTAAATGGGTGTCCATGGAAGGTCTCATGGAAGCAACAAAAAAAGTTCTCTAATTGTTGATGAGAGTACAGATGTCTCCTGTGTAAAATACTTGTGTATTTCTATTCGATAATATAGTGAATTAAGAAATCACGTTACTGCTGTAATTTTATTTCGGGCCAAAGAAGATAATAATGCCTTATGTTGGACTAACAGATGTGCAGAGGGGAAAAATTGCTGCTCTCGTTGAACAAGGAATGCCCCAAAGAGACGGAGGAAGTAGGCGTTACCCAGGGTCTTGTATCAAAAACGTATGCAAAGTATTTTGAATTATGAACTCTCAAGAATAGGCCTAGACAAAGTCGTCAAAGAGTTACAACTGAACAACAGGACCGCTTTGCGCGCCAAATTGCTAGAAGAAATCCAACTGTTTCTCATCCAGAGCTGAAACGACAACTTCTAGTAGCTACACGTGTAAATGTTTCAGTTGAAACTATACGAAAAAGACTTCGTGCTCGAGGGTTGTACAGCAGAAGACAGTTAAGGGTTCCAGAGTTGTCCAGGCAAAACAAAACTGACCGGCTAAATTGGGGCCTTCAACACCAAAACTGGACAATTGAAAATTGGCAAAATGTTCTCTTTTCAGATGAGACCAGAATTGGCCTTAGATCAGATGACCGTCGAATTCGGGTTCTCAGAGCTCCAGGAAGACAAGCTAAACTCCAGGCTGCCAAATCTATCCCAAAATATAAAGGACGAACCGTAATATTTTGAGAAGGTATTATGATGGGAGCAAAAACTCCTTTGCTACCTCTCCAACAACCGGTCGGAGGTATGTTGATTTGGTGTTAGAGCCGGTAGTTAGGCTTTGGCGAGGTACAGTTGGGGATAATTTTATCTTTATGCACGATAATGCACCTCCTCATACTAGCAGAGTGGCTCGAGAATTTCTTGAAACGGAAGGTGTTACAATTTTAGACTGGCCTGCATGTTCACCGGATTTAAATCCTATTGAAAACTTGTGGGACCAGCTTAAAATAAGGATTAGAGCTCGTCGGAACAATCCAGGAAATATCGCGCAGCTCATTCAAGCAGCGTTAGGAGAATGGAAAAACATACCGCAAGAAAATGTTGACAATTTAACCAGAAGCATTCCAGCGCAAATTGAAGATTGCATAAGGGCTAGAGGTGGCAATACGGATTATTAAAATTAATAATTTTTAATTTTTTTTCTCGATTTGTACTAGTTAATTTATATCTTATTAATTTTCAGAATCAAAAAAAAACCGTTATGTTTCTTTTCTCAATTATAATTAATTCTTTAATTCGTATGTGGAAATTATTTGATTAAAATATTAAGTAAAGAATGAATTTCATTTCTAAATAAATAATTTTCATATATTCCTTACATAATAAAAAATATTAGGTGATTCCATATAAGTTTGGTTGTGTGTATATAGAGACATTAGGACTAAGTGTTAAAAATATGATTGGTTCGAAAACTTTCATTTGAATGGATTAATAAGAAAATGATCCAAAATAAGAGAACTATTATAAACAATTTAAAAAAGACACAATAATATAAACCTAGATGCCGTAAGAGTCTTCTTACGACAAAGGTTGTTCATACGAATTAAATTTTTAAATAAACTGGCGAAGAAAAAAGGCGCTATTCTAAAGCTGACATACACGAGAAGCTGTATAATTTTTTTTTAATGTTAATTAAATTTTTTATTTGTTTCTATTAACAAAATACTATTTAAATTGTGTGCTGTGATTTATTTTCTATGATTAAAAAAGATGCTGATATTTTGAACAGTTTAATAATTATATTTGTTTACTACTTAGGCTTATGGGCAATAAATGCAGTAGGCGTAGAATTTTGGATAAAATACAAAAATTTTATAAAATATAGGGTATTTCATATTAGACAAGCCATAAAGAATTAACCCAAACTAATATTCTAATATTTTCTGATATTTTTAGACTACATCTTTCTTTCCAAACCCCTTACAACTTTTATATTTAAAGTTTTTCTCTATCTTTAACCGTTATCGAGATACAAACTGACAACACACTACTGGTACACACTGTTTATTTAATGCAAAACTGTATTAAAGTTATACAATTATTTTTCAAGCAAGAATCTCTTACAAGAATATTTTTTGAGGCATCAAAAATACATAATATTTTTTAAAATACGACGCAAACTTTTTTAGAGCACTCAGAAAAAAAAACTTGGTTAAAGTTTGTTCTCACATATCTAAAAATAAGTTTAAAATAATAATAACCTATATCTTGAAAATTGAATTTTATTGCAATACCCAAGTTTTAATTTTGAACAATAAACGATTATAATTAGACGCCTACAGAAGAGAGATCGACAATGCCGTGCAGCAAGCCGGTCGCCGTCGGACCCAGATCGCTCCCACGCTGTTGTGGTAGGTCAAGATCGCTCGAGGTAACCTATTAGCACAGCTTATAAATATAATATAAGCTGTACAATATAAGCTGTGTAGGCTGTGCTATTAGAGTTTAATGCATCTTGCGATATATCGCGGTTGCGGGGTGTGCCGTGGCCGACGAGAAAGACTGGCCATGGCGCGTCAAAATCACGTGACTAAAGGTGCGTACAGACTTGGCGAGACGAGCCCGAGACGCGCCGCGAGACGAGCGCGAGGCGCGCCAAGAGCCACGAGCGACCAAACGAGACGCTCGCGAGTCCTACTGCGATCCATAGATCGCGACGCGCCAAACTATACGTAGTCGTCTCGTGGCTCGTAGCGCGGTGCACTTATAGCCGTCCACACTGAGCCTCAAGCATCCTTTGATGTTTCGTCGAAAAACCGACTGACGATGGATCGGAACGAGACGCTCGCGAGCCTACCGCGAGCCCCGTCCACACTTGAAATTTTGGCTTGGCTCGCGGCGCGTCTCGTGCTCGTCTCGCCAAGTCTGTACGCACCTTAAGGCCGAGGTTACATTGGATGCGGGTCTGTGCGTTTTTTACTCGTGCGTGCTCGGACAGGCATGCAGCAAAAACCAAACAGATGAAACCTAACGCATGCGGTGAGCTGTCAATTTTTAGCTATAAATCAAATTTATGTTTTTTAAAATGGAACACCCTGTATATTTTTCTTTCGTTTGAATGGAAATTTTATAAGCTTTTCAAAAATATATAATACATGATATGTATTTTAAATAGTAAGTCTAAAATTCATAATTTCACAAACGAAAAGATTTTGCTTTGGTAACCGAAACCTCATCTGGCTCATCTGACTGTGTCTGACAATGTAGTTACGAAGTAAAAGGGAGAAAAAAAACCTAAAAAGGTATGTGAGACAGTTAAGTCTTATTTGATGTATCTACAACATAAAAACAAAATCATTAGATTTTTAATTTATAATTTATATTTTAGAAAAAGGCTCTATGTAGGGGACATGTCAAGTAGTGCTTTTTCTACTCCAAGAAAACGAAGAAGAAATCTTAATGCTATTAAGACAACTATTTTTAAATACAGGAAAAAATTTACCGCTTGCAAATGACTGTTCGACGATTGAAAATGCGAATTTAATTAAAGGAAAAGGCGTTAATACCTGAAGATTCTGATTCAACTATTAGAGTAAGTGTTGCTATAAAAATTTAGGTATAATTCATTTGCTTAATTAACATATATTTTGAGCTCCGCTTTCTGTTATCGCAGTAGCTATCTTTGGTAGAATGCTAAAAGGGTCAAGAACGCGAAAATACAATGAGAGTATAAGATCATTTGCTCTGACACTGTCATTTTATTCTGCCAGAGCGTATAACTTTGTTAGAAAAACTTTTAACAACACACTGCCACATCTGGCAGCCATATTAAAATAGTACAAATCAGTAGATGGAAAACCAGGATTTACACATGAAGCGCATGCAGCATTAATTCAAAAGCAAAAGGATTCATCTAAGCAATTACTTTGCAACCTGGTGATGGATGAAATGTCCATAAGGCGTCAAGTGGAGGGGACTGGTCAGAAATGTACTGGTTATGTAGACATAACCAGTAATCTTGAAGGGGATACTCTGCCCGAAGCAAAGGAAGCTATGGTGTTATGCTTGTGTGCCTTAATGGCTCTTGGAAAATACCTGTTGCGTAATTCTTATTGGATGGTTTAGGATCATCAGCTAAAGCCGAATTGGTAAATAAGTGTTTACAATTTCTCCATGAGAGCAAAGTTTTAGTGACCTCACTTACATTTGGTGCGCCAGTTAACTTGGCAATGGCTGAAAAATTGGGAGCTAATTTTAAAGATCCAGAAAATTTTACTTTTTAAACAACAACAACCCTATTACTAATGAAGATATCTACATTTATTTAGATCCTTGTTACATGGTGCAGCTTGTAAGAAATTGTTTCGCATCACAGGGAGATATAAAAGATATCAATGGAGGCCTTATTCATTGGAATCATATTAAATACATGGTAGAAAAACAAACTACTAAAGTTTATTTTTAAATTAAGTCAATGCATATTCGGTGAGAAAGAGAAAAATTGAAGGTGCGCCTAGCAGAACAAGATTTAAGCAGAAGTGTTAGTGTAGCGTTAAATTATCTTCGTGAGGATATAAAATGTGAAGAATTTCTAAACTCTGAAGCAACTGAGGCTTTTATTTTAAATTTTAATAATTTATTTGACATTTTAATTCTAGAAATAAATTTGCAAAATATAAATATAAAAGGTCATTCTCACCACACACAGCAAAAGACTTTATATGGATTCAATTAAAAATTACATTGTTGGGTTAACTCTGAAAACGTCCCAGTTGTCAAGAGTGGAAGAAAGACCGGGTTTTTGGGATTTTTATATGTATTGAAAGTCTGAAAAAAATTTATAATATTTATGTAACTGAAAAGGAATTATTAAAATTTATTCTTACATACAAGCTATCTCAAGATAACTTGGAACTGTTTTTGCAACAATCAGGAGTACAGGCGGACATAATAACAACCCGAGTGCAAGACAATTCAAAGCGACATATAAACGGCTATTAGTGCATAGTCAAATAGCTGCACTAATACCAGAAATGTTATAAATCTGGAAGAAATAATAATATTAACATGTGGATCTAACTCTAGGATCACAAAAGCAGATAGTGGTGAAAATTAAGAAGAGGTTGAGGAGTTTACGTCCTATATGGAAGAAATAAGGACGAATATGGAGGAAAACAATTATTTGACATGAATGCGTGGGACTTAACATTTCATGCCAAAGACATTGTAGGGTGTATTGCTGGATTTGTGGTGAAAGGGCTGAAAAATTTATCACCTGTTCAAAGTGCCTTGATTTACTGTAATATGAGGAAATTAATTCCTTACTTAAAATTAAAAAAACGCATGGCAAACTTTAAAAAGCAAGCAATCTACATTTTTCACAATTTTTCATTCAACTGAAGGTATTTTTAACGACAAAGCGAAAAATCTTAATGATATTTTAATAACCAATACCCTTAGATCATTAGATGGATCCATATTTAATTATTTCGGTGATCACCTATTTGATTGTGTTATTTTTGAAAATCACTCCATTCAGTTAATAAAGTTGATGCTAAAAAATATTTCCAAATTAGAATCCATCATGAAACTGAGAAAAAAAAACGATTTACTTGAAAAAAAAAGAAGTAGTAGTATACATACTAAACATGTTTTGTTTAAAAATTAATAAGTTTAATGTCAAAAACTATTTTGATTAAAGCAGTTAATATAATTTTACAATTTCTGTTTTTATGTTTTTTTTTGTATGTTTGTTTTATGTTTTGTATGTAGGTATAGGCGTTGTTTGACTAGTATAAGATAAAATATTTTTCCAAATAAAAGGTACTTTCGTCGATCTTCCGTTTATATTTTTTAATGTTCTTAAATAGTTCTAGTTTTTTGCCATCTATGACTTAAGTATCATTTAAAAAATATTTATGATTCTAATGCCGTTTTCCTTGATTCTTTTTAGACCAAACTACTTTTAAAATTTTTGCGTTAGGTATGCGGATAAGTAATAAAATAATAAAATTAGCACCATATACTGTTACTACCAAATTAAAATATCAAGAGCTCAAAATTTCACACGCTTAACTAATACTGTGTTTATTTTTTTCTATACAGTAATAAATCATTCAGTCTTATAGCCTATGCTAAGAGCGTATAGACGATATAGTTAAAGTGTCGAATTTCAACAGCCCCTCTTTGTGTTGAGTGGCTTGTGACTGAAGAAAATAATTTTGAATATTGAGCCAAAGTAACACGGTACGCTTGATTTTTGTCCCAGTTCCTTCAACAATGTTACACTTGTTTTAAAATCTAATCAAAATTATCACGTTTTATGGTTGTTTGATTAGGCTTTTACTAAAACTTAAATCAATCTTAAACTAGGTTTATCATATTTTTTAATAAATTATCAATTGATTAATGTAAATAGATATTCCGCATATTCTTAAATAAATTCCTTTCAAAATTTCAATCCTAAACTAAAACTTTATTTAAAAAAATTGTATATATAAATCCTTTCGCGCCCCTGGCGATGAAAAATCGACTGGAGGTCAAAGCGGAGAGATTTACTCCAAGTAAGATCGTCATGCGTTGATGGCAATTGCTCGGCGAGGGATTTTATGAATGAACGGCTGAGTATATCTTTATTAAATGTCTTTGATCGTAATAGATATTGAGAAGTTAGTTGTTTGTGTGCAATAAAAATACATTATGAAATAAAAAATCCAAAGATTATCATAACAAAGATCTTATAAATAGGATGAAGTAGGCCATGAAATGAGTAATAAATAAATAATAAATAAATATGCCTTTTAGTAATATTTCAAACAATATAATTACAAAAATTATGTAAAGACGGCGAGATCTAGCATATGCCACTTATCTAACCGTAATTTAAAAGTAGCTTATTAACAATTATGGAAGATTAACATTTGTTCTATAATACAAAATAAGCACAGAATAACGGCTATAAACACACTATAGCCCTGATTTCGAATACTTAAAATTAAAAAAAAAAAAGCAGAAAAGAGTAATAAGTAACAAATAATCATAAGGTTTAAACAGAGTAAGAAAATAATACAAAATAAGCAGAGAATAACGGAATACACACTAAAGCCCTAATTTCGACTATTTAAAATTAATGATTTCACAGCTCTCTTAAATTCTACCGTCCCTGTTCGGGACACGACATCATTTTGAAGTGAATTATAAATTTTTACAGCATTAAAGCTGAAGGACCACTGAAAAATTGCAGTTTTGTGTTTCGGAACAGTAAACTTCTCGGAGTAACGCGTTTGCCTGCTATGAATATCGCTTGCACGAACTAATTTCTGGAATAAATAGGTGGGATTCCTCGTCTGAACAACTTTATGAACTAAGGTAGCCAAATGTACAAAAAATCTTTCTTCTAACTAAGTCATTGAGATGCCTCAAATAACGGTGTAACATGGTCGTACTTTCTAACATTATAACAAAACCTCAAACAGGAGTTCTGAACCTTTTGAAGACTATTCTTTTCACGCTGTGTAAGTGCAGGCCAAAACACGATGTCACAATAAGATATAGATGAAAATATTAAAGCGTCACAAAGTCTTAATTTAATTTCAGTTGTTAAATAATCTTTTTGCATGTATAGAATTTTTAATCTATAATAGCATTTCTGCAATAAACCAGAAACCTGAGACTCAAAACGAAGCTGCGTGTCAAAAATAACTCCCAAATTCCTACAAGACTCCGATGGCTCCAACGCTGTACCTCCAATTTTAACAACAAAGGCATCGCCATGCACGATCCGCGGTCCAAAAAGAAGCAGCTTTGATTTGCTTCCATTCAGCAACAGGCCATGACACCGAGACATCTCCAAAACAGAGTGCAGGTCCTCATTAACCCTTTCAGCAGCCTCGACTGCATTGGAAGCATCAAACGAGTGGTATGCCTGCATATTATCCGCGTACTGATGCGATTGGCATGTCTCCAAAAAGCTGCAAAAATCCGCTGTGTAAACCGAAAACAAAAGCGGACCCAAAATACTCCCCTGCGGAACCCCTTTATTAATTGGCACAAATTCAGACCTACTGCCGCCAACGCAGACCCTTTGTTTTCTATCCCAAAGATAACTCCCGAAGAAACGAACTGCACTCTCCTCCAAACCGAAATATCCGAGCTTCATAATAAGCATCTCGTGATCCAGGGTATCGAAGGCCTTGCTAAAGTCCAATAATACTAGCGAAGTTGTCATACTTCTATCACACGCTCTAAGGATATCATCACTCACTTGAAGCAATCCCGTAGTTGTACTATGTAGAGGGCGAAAACCAGACTGAGCGGGCGGCAAAACATTATTTAAAGTAAAAAACGTACTTAGTTGATCATGAATCACTCTCTCAAGCACTTTGGAAAACCAAGGCAGGATACTTATAGGTCGAAACTCAGAAACATTTTTCGGACTAGAGACTTTCGGAATGGGCAACACATTCGCAAACTTCCATGCCGACGGAAAGGTAGATGTAGCAAGACATTTATTTAATATGAAAGTTATATAAGGAGTGAGGTAAGGAGTAACGCAGGAAATCATCCTTTTGTCTTTCTCATCAGGTCCCGCAGCATTTGTTTTGATCTTAAAAATAATTTTATTGACGGTGTCCTCATCAACCTCAGAAAAAACGAAATCCTCTGCTTCTATGCTAAAGCGACCGTTTCTATACCTATCTAAAATTGTATTGTTGACAGTTAAATCAACTGCAGGAATGCTGTCAAGAAAATGCTCAGCAAACTCCGATGGAGTACCCATATTTAAAGGTTGTGACCTAGATGAAACACCAATATTCAAGTTCTTAGCTGTATTCCAGAAACTCTTGGGATCAACTCGAAACTTATGCTGCAGGTATGCCTTCTTCTCGTTACGGACCGCCATTGTTATATAATTAAGAAGATCTGTATATTCTTTCCACGCAGCATCCGTTCTAGTCTTTTTAAATTTAGATAGAGCCTTTCCACGCAACTTCATCATAAATCTAAGATTATCGGTTAACCAAGGCGCAGGTGACTTGGTAAAACGAGAAGTTTTAATAGGCGCGTGAATATCAAAAACTGCTTTTAAATGACAATTAAAGAAATCCACCATCTCATCAATTGATTCTATCTCATATATCGAATTCCAGTTAACCGTAAACAAATCTTTAATAAAATCATTAAAATTGAAATTTTTATAGTAGCGATATGTTCGAAAAGTTATAGGCGGCCGAGGCTTATGAATTTTTAATTTAGTTAAAGCCAAGCAATGGCCGATACGTCATCCATTCCTATGACATGTGTGTTCAAGGGAAGACTTGGTGAAGACGCAACCAAAATGTCTATAAGTGATTGTGTGTTTTGAGTAATACGCGTAGGAGAAGAAACTAGTTGTGTAAGAGAGTATTTATTAAAAAGATTACTTAGTATTCTATATACATCATGATTGACCTTTAGTAAGTCCACATTTAAATCCCCCCAAACACGACATGACTACAGGATGGCAAAAAAGATTTCAAGGCATTCTCCAAATCATCAACACAATTATACAAATTAGCGTTTGGAGGTCTATACAACGAACCAAAACATAACGTCTGGCCATCAATCTTAACGCTCACCGAAATCTGTTCCAGTAGGCCCGCTGCCGGGGGTAAAGATAAAACTTTAAATTTCAAATATTTTTTCAAGTAAAATGCCACTCCACCCCCCCTGCCCACTCTGTCTCTTCTTACCAGCACATTACCCGGAATTCCTAAGCCCTCACCTTCAATACTATTATTCAACCAGGTCTCAGATAAACCAATGATGTCGTATCCCTCACTAGGACTACACACAGTATTGACTCCCTATTTGTCAATTATAATATTATACACATTTTATGATAAGTTTCGATTTATCCGGATGACATTCAATTTCTTTTTTTTAAGTCTCCATTTTGCACTCAAAATTCCAAAAGCAAATTCGACTAATCTTCTAATTGGAAACTTCTTGTTGTTGATCGAGGCTTCGACCAGAATTAAATAGACTTTTAAAGGGTACGCTTCATCACCTAAGAGTACTAATAGAGCAATTATGTCAGTATCTGGAATATTTCTCTTACTTGGAACATGGAAACCTTCATTTTCTAAATGGTGCATTTAAGAACTAGCCGAAAATATCCCCCATCACTTTGTTTACCGCAAGCACCAACATCGATATAAAGAAGTCTGCAACGGGCGTCGGATACTGCTTGAAGAATAATATAATGGAACTGTTTGTATTTCCAAAACATTGAACCTGAATCTGGGGGAGCACGAATTCTTATGTGCTTTCCGTCGATACACCCAATGCAATTTGGAAAATTCCATCTTAGACAAAAGTCGTTTGCACCTGATAGGTGCCTTTCAAGTTTCGGAAATGGCATATGTTCCTGATAAACTTCGTTCCATATTGCTTGGCTAACTTCGTAAATTACTTTTCTTATCGTCCTATGCGATCTTCTGAATGAAAATGACACTGATCTAAATGCCACTCCTGTCGACAAGTATCTGAACATTATAAGAATTATTTTAATTACGCCTTTATTCGATATAAAATTATATTTATAAGTTTTAAAATAGATTTTGATTGACTGCTTTTCTTTCAGCTACACCATGAGAGATAATGTTCGCAAAGAACTGAATAAAGTGCGTTCTGGAACCGAAAGAGGGAAAACCCCAAATGGATTTATGTTAAACCTATGTCATTTCTGGCCAATACGTTAACAAGTAGACCCTCAAGTGGTAGTATATCAGTGACCGATGAAAATAATGTAATGCAGTCACAGGCTGATACAGTTTCTAATCAGTCATACGAAGTAATCCGTAATAAAGAGGAAAAAGATGATGCTAATAGAGATGAAAAAGAAAGAAATGAGATGAACAAAGCCAAAATTTTCGCACCCGCAAAGATGAAAAAAGAGTGAATGAGGAAAAAATCGCTTTTCGGTCAAAAAAGAAAAAAGTAACAAATGTCTATGATTGACTTTTAGATGTAGAACAGAAATTAGATAAACTGGCTTCGATGTGTTCAAAACCTGATAAAGATAATATAATGGATAGTAATTATATGTTTCTAATGAACTTGCTACCTCAAATGAAGAGTCGATCATCTCTAAGGAATATTTACATGCGACTGAAAATTCAACAACTATTTATAAGCGAACAAGAATTGCTACAGGCATCCATCAATAAAACTGGGCAAAATGCAGTTGAGCCTCCGTTAATGTCACCAACAGGAACTTACCCTTCTTCATCTAATAACAATAACATATTTACTCACAAACAGCTTCACCAGCGACACATGATAACAATTCAAGACCGGCAGAAAATTTCGATCAAAATTCAAATACAATAGCATATTCCTCTCAGACACCACTAACGATATATGATAATATTTTAAGAACAGTAGAAAATGTCCAAATCCAAATGTATTAACATATTCCTCACAGACACCATCACTAGAGATATATGATAATAATTTAAGAACGGTAGAAAATGTCACTCAAATTCCACATGAAGTATTAAGACAACCCTCAAATGATACACATGTTTAAAGATATTTTCATACATTTAACTAAAGTTTATATACGCAATTAATAAATTCTTACCTTAAATTTATTGTTAGTTTTTCTCTGGGTCAAATGCTTTCTCGAGAGTTAGAATATTTTTGAATTCTGGGTTTAATTCTATTTAGGATATAGTTAAACCTTGATGAAGACATTCTAAAATATTCGAAAAATTTCCACATATTTACTTTCTTCACCTCTTCTTACCCAATATTTTCTTCTTTTCATAATTAGATATTTCAAAATATTGTTCTCACACATCATCGAATAAGTGGCGCCCATTTTGCCAAACTCGACACCGTAAACACGCATCCAATATAACCACTAACACCAAATAGTCGTTCGACTATTACGTCGGAGCTCGTACGAGTAAAAAAACGCACGGACCCGCATACAGTGTAACCTCGGCCCTAACTGAGGCCCACTTTCACCATCCATGCTTCGTTTATTAATAGACTATGCAGATTGTTTGAAGTCGTTTTGCGCAACACGAGAGAGGTTACCAGCTGTTTTCAGGTTATTTTAAAAGTTTTTAAGTATTATGTCCTCTAACTAACTTTAGTGTCTAGTATAACATAACTGGGTCTGTTCAACATAGTTGAATGAGATAAGTAAAGTTGTGTTTTGTCTTTATTTTGGCAATGACCGTCAAAATAGATTAAAAAGAAAACCAATACCTACGTTGTGTTATTATTATATCTTGCACAATTTTACTTGTTCATAATGCGCTGAACGGTAACAAAATTAGGGAAATTTGAGGGAACGATGTAAATTAAAACACAGATTCCCAACACACCTAATATATTAGAGAAAACGTGCCAAATTATTAGAGAAAAACGTGCCGAACTCAGCCTGGAATTCACGAGGGGAAATAGTACGGCAGAGAAACCCTCGATCTAAATTCATAAACCGAATTATGCTGTATAACATTTATTAGTATAATAAAACTTAAATTACTGTCTCCCGTGTCACAATTCGTA
>MU190357.1:28158-43766 GCA_016904865.1 Pissodes strobi
TTATATCAGAGCTTCCAGTGTTAGAGAAAATATTATCTATAATAGTGAACTAAGAAGAATTAACCCATCTAGAAAATGAATGCTACGACCCTCAATTCAATTCTACTGAGGAAAACGAAAATGAATGTAGTAACTATTACTATACAGAAGATGCTCTAGATCTTGAGGAACCAGAACTTTCCGAGGAAACATTAATTGAACAATTGGAAAATTTTCAATTACAAGCCTCGGACGAGAAAAACCTTGCCTAAGCTTAAATAGCTTCCAAATAAACCAACTACCCTATAATATTATAATATTAGACTACTTATCGATACTGGTTCTCATGCACTCCTTAGACCTTCATTAGCTGAAACCTTTTTCCCTGAATTAATTAAGCCATATATAAGCTCCCTTCAAACTTGTGCCGGATCTAAAAAAGCCACAAGTAAAGCAAACATTCCCTTATTTTTATGCTACGGTATAACGGAACCAATAGAATTCATTATCTATCCATTCCACGAATACTTTGATGGAGTTTTGGGAATTAAAGACCTTTGCAAACTAAAATTAAATATTGACTTAAAAAATCAAAATCTCAAAAATCAGTATATGGAAATTCCGTTCCAATACAGACAGAATTTTGAGCAATATAAATCGAAATACCCCCTAGAACTATACACTAAACTACCCTTAAGACAAACTTCCCAAATAATACTACATGGATGGTACCCTATTATCGAGACGAGGAAATCGAAATACAACCTACCCTTATAAGTGTTAACAATGGATCTTATATAGTCGATATTTTCAACCATTCTGAAAAAACTATCGTAATTAACTGTAACATAAATGATAGTCTCTTAATGGAACCAATTGAAGTAAATAATTACGAAATATTTAATTTCGAAATAAATAATAATGGAGTAAAACAAAACCAGCCTACTAAAGATATAGATTTCAGAAGTTTAATTGGACATGAGCATTTAAACTCAGAAGAAAGAAATAAACTATTTAAACTTCTAAAGAACTTTGATTCAATTCTGTATAAGCCTGGAGACATATTAACATTCACAAATCAAGTTAAGCATGTTATTAACACCACCTATGAAATTCCAGTGCATACAAAAAGTTACAGATACCCCTATGTACATAAGAACGAAGTAAATAATCAAATAGAGCAGATGTTACGTGATAAAATCATTCAACCCTCTAGCTCTCCGTGGAGTTCACCTATATGGATCGTCCCTAAGAAAATGGACGCATCTGGACAAAAGAAATGGAGACTAGTAATCGACAACAGGAAATTGAACGAAAAAACAACGCATGATCGATATCCATTACCAAATATTTCGGACATCTTAGATCAACTGGGAAAATGCCAATATTTCACCACGCTTGACCTGGCAAGTGGTTTTCACCAGATTGAAATGGATCCGAAAAGCATTCCAAAGACAGCATTTAACGTAGAGAACAGACATTACGAGTACACACGTATGCCGTTTGGATTAAAAAATGCTCCTTTCACGTTTCTACGTGCAATGGATAATATCTTAAGCGGATTACAAGGAAAAATCTGCTTGGTATACATGGATGATATTATAATCTACTCTACTACCCTTCAAGAACATATAGACTCTCTAAGATTAGTATTTGAACGAGTTATTTCTTTCAATATGAAAATTCAATTGGATAAGTCGGAATTTTTGAAAAAAACTGTTGAATTCCTTGGACATGTAATCACACCCGATGGAATAAAACCAAATCCAAGAAAGATTGAGGCAATAAAGAATTTTAAAATTCCAAGTACAACGAAAGAAATAAAATAATTTCTAGGATTCGTTGGATACTATCGGAAGTTTATAAAGAATCTTGCTAAGATCACGAAACCTCTAACTCATTGCTTAAAGAAAAATGTTAAGATATCTCACGATAAACCATTTATTGATGCTTATAACCTATGTAAGCATATTTTGACTAATGATCCAATACTTCAATACCCGGATTTTACCAAACCATTTATATTAACCACAGACGCCTCAGACTACGCAATTGGCGCTGTTTTATCACAAGGAACAATTGGAACCGACCTACTTATTGCATATGGTAGTAGAACTCTTAAGCCTGCAGAGAATAACTATTCAACTATTGAAAAATAACTCTTAGCCATTGTCTGGGCTACAAAGTACTTCCGACCATATCTGTTTGGAAGAAAGTTTACAATTGTAACCGACCACAAACCCCTTCAGTAGCTATTCTCAATTAAGGAACCAAATTCAAAACTTGTAAGATGGAGATTAAAATTACAAGAGTATGAGTATACAATCCATTACAAGAAAGAGATACAAAACTCCAATGCAGACGCCCTCTCCAGACATGTCTGCTATATGCGAAAAAGACAAAGAAGATGAAGAAGATGATCAACAATTATGGCATAAAAAAATCAAGCACTTTTTCGATTCGCAGGAAAACCTCCTTCAAAAACCAAGAAGATTATATCCAGAAAAAGAGCCTGACGTTAAGAAAAATACACCAAAGATAAATATTATATCGGACATTCAGATTAAAGCTCGGAATAAAACGAATCTACCCAAACCATTCATAGATAAACCATTGACAAATGATCAAAAACAACTATCAGTCAAAAAGACACCTCAGCCATCAACTAGCAAAGAGAAAGAAAAATCAGAGACTGATACTGCCAGTTCATTAGAAGGAACCAAAGATGCCGAAGAAGAGGACAATGTAAAAGAAAACAACTCAGATACTGATACAATACATACATCAAGGCAAGACCCAATTCTTGACGCCCCATATGTAAATAAGTCTGTAAATACCTTTAAGAAGCAGGCAATATTTAAATGGACCGCAAACGAAAGATCTTACGTAACGACGATGAAATTATTTAATTCTAAAAAGAGATTTTTAATTTTCATCAATCAAAACCCTTCAACAGAAGAAGTTCACTGACTTCTTAGAGATAATTTACCTTCTGATCTGTACTGTTCACATTTCCCAAACAAAGAACTGGAACCACTAATAATAAGAGTTTTTCAAGAAACATTTAAACATAATGCTTACCAACTCGTCTTCTCAAACTTACTACTTGATGTCATAAGTGAAAACGAACAAAAATAAATTATCGAACGATATCACCAAACGAAAACATCACATAGAGGAATGACCGAAAATATAAAAAATATTAAGCATTATTATTATTGGCCAAGCTTAGAAATAGATGTGATAAATTTTGTGAATACTTGTGAGACCTGTCAAAAATCAAAATATGATAGACATCCTTATAAAGTAATTTTTAAACCAACACCAACGGGCACTAAACCATTTGAACACATTTATATGGATGTATATTCTATATCGGCTGTAAAATTACTACTGATAACGCGTGAGCGTTTAAAAGTAATTTAATTCAAGATCTCTGTAAAACATATCAAATAGAGTTACACTTTACGACACCCTATAAACCTAATTCGAACTCGCCTACCGAAAGATTTCATTCGATACCTAAAGAAAGCCTAATTACGCTTAGAGATAATCATCGATCTAAGACAATTCAAGAATTAGTTGATATTGCTATATTAAACTATAATAATAGTATACATTCTTCACACGATAATACCCCTTTTCAAATAATCAAAGGAAACCTAAATTATCAACTAAATTTTGAGAAAAACTTAAATCAAATACAAACTGATTATATACAGGAATTAGCGGGAACGTTTAAAGAACTAAACGATAATATCAATACAAAACTAAATGCAAAGAAGGCAAATGTTCTAGCTAAACTAAATGAAAAACGTGAAAATGACCCTGAGATACCCGAAGCTAGTAACCAGTGGATAAATACAGCCCGGAAACTAACAAAAAATATACAGCCTAAATATAAATCAGCTGTATTTAAAAAATCAGAGACACCCCACGGATATTAAAAGACGATTCTGATTTCAGGAAAAATGAAGATCATCCTGATACTCCTTCCACTGATTGTTAACGCCCAATACAAGATAGAAGAAATAACCAACCCACTATTACCTATCTACCAAGAAACTGGATATATAGTAAATAACTATCATCATGTTTATTACCATGTAAACCTAACAAATATACAAGAGTGTATTGAAGCGACAGAAAAAACTCTTCTACAAGCCGCAGATACTTTAAATAATTCAAATACACCCCTAGACCGCCTTCTTATTACAAGAACACACGATCTTATTAATCAAGTAAAGTCAATTAAGTCATTCGTAAATCATTATACAACCCCAGCGAAAAGAACTAAAAGAGGATTATTCAACTTCATTGGGAAGGCCCATAAATACCTCTATGGAACCCTTGATGCTGATGATGGAGAACGATATGATAACTATATCAAAACACTCCAAGAAAATCAGGAAACTCTCCATCGAGATATTTCTGATATACAAACAATCGTTAAACGATTAACTAAGGATATTGACTGACAGCTGACTAATGTCACAGCAAATCAACAAGAAATCCAACACCGTATAAATTACCTTACACGTATGACTCAATCCAGGTATACGACAACGTACTTTATTGCATTACTCGACAACTTAGCAAACAATGTTCGCGTAATAAGCGATATTCAAGCAAATGTACAAACCGCTATTAACTTTGCGGAAATAAATATAATGCATCCTAGTATTTTTAAATACCAAGAATTTCAATTAATAATTAATAAACTAAACTGCTCGTCAAAAAAAACGACGCACCTAGTTTTTTGGACAATATTTGAAAGCTCGTTACTGGAAACCTACTGAACCGATTTTAAAAAACTTTGGAAATTCTGAATAGTTGATTCTTTGGTTCTTATGTCCAATTTTTGGAATAAGATAATTAGCACCTAACATATACTACAGGGTGTTAAAGAAAGAGATGTTCTTTCTACAAAACTTCAAGTTATCCCCATTTATGGGGTAGTTGAGATTGGTAGTCGTAATACCTCTCTTTACTTACAGTTAGGTAATACCTCGGGACGTTTTTGAGATTTTGTGGATATCTTAGCTAACTACGATTATATGGCAATTTTTCGAAAATCGTCGATATTTTGCAGTTTAGTCACAATAATGAGCAAACTACGGAAGGTATCGACGACTTGTGAACACGGCGTCTTACGGTAGACGTACATAAACTGGTAGCATATCAGTTTATGTACGTCACGTGATCCAGTAAACCAGAAAGTTCAAATTATGGGATATGTTTTACACAAAATAATTTTTTTTTGAAAATTCAAAATAGAAATTCAAACCAAAGAAAATTATACTTGTAAACTTAAAATGCGACCTTAATACCATGGATTATTAAGAATGCGGTATTTTCTCGAAACGGTTTTTGATTTTTGGTGATAAATAAGTGATAAGTTGTCAAAATATGGTAAAATAAGGATATTACTTCGTGTAACGTTACCATAAATATGCAAACGAGTTTTTGTCTCTTACAACCGTTCAAATTACACTCGAAATTACCTTCGAATATACAGGGTGATTGAAAAAGTAAAATGGTAATAAAATAATTCATTTTTTAACAAAGGATCCTATTTAAGTACCAACCCATCATTTCAATTCTTAGGTATTCTAGGGACCATTTAGTAATATTCGTGCAATATTTTGTGTAAAACATATCCCTTAATCTGAACTTTCTGGTTTTATGGATCACGTAACGTCCATAAACTGGTAGCATATGACCTACCGTAAGACGTCGTGTTCACAACTCATGGATACCTCCGTATGTTGTTCATTATTGGGACTAAACTGGAAAATCACGACAATTTACGAAAAATTACCATATAATCGTAGTTAGCCAAGATATCCACAAAATCTCAAATACGTCCCGAGGTATTACCTAACTGTAAGTAAAGAGATGTATTACGACTATCAATCTCAACTACCCCATAAATGGGGATAACTTGAAATTTTGTAAAAAAAACATCTCTTTCTTTAACACCCTGTAGTATATGTTAGGTGCAAAATATCTTATTACAAAAATTAGACGTAAGAGCCAAAGAATCAACTATTCAGAATTTCCAAAGTATTTTAAAATCGGTTGAGTAGGTTTCCAATAACGAGCTTTTAAATATTGTCCAAAAAACTAGGTGCGTCGTTTTTTTTTGACGAGCAGTTTACATCAAGAAACAAGAATACCCTTTGATAATATAAATAAATATTATGAGGTATCTCACGCAGATGCAACAATAAAAAACGACTTAATAATATTTTATGTAACTATTCCATTAATAACAGGAGAACCATATATACTATTTCGTCTGTACCCAATTCCAATCAATGATCAAATAATAACCCTTATCTACTAGAATCACCCAACGATTCTTATAACCTAAAGGAAGATTGTCATAAAATCGAAGAGATATTCTTATGTCCAAAAGAATTACTCAATCAAAATGAACCTTGTATAGTTCAAACGATTAATTGATGATACCTATTAAGTACGAAAAAACATCTATTACCCAATGTGATGATAATTCTATCATAATAATATCAAAAAATCAAGAAAATGACTATTTTCAATGCTCTAACCAGAATACAGTCGAGATTGTAAAACAAGTGTCCTTAATCTTGCCCGCACAATGCGTAGTTAAGATACAAAATAATCATTATGATTCTCAAAAACCTGATAGGTCAACCTAAGGTTAAAATTGCCTAAAATAAATATAGACGAAAACTTAGTTCAAAATATTGAACCCTTACATTAAAAGAAATAAATTTAGATAAAATACAAGAAGACGTAGAAAGTGCAAAGAAACTAGTGTTGCACCCTTTGAGAAAATTCGATATTGTTAACACTAGTATATCAGTAACTATAGTACTATGTTTAATTTTATACTTGTATTAATAATTGTAGTAATAATATCTTACCGATGTAAGAAATCACAGCAAAATGTAAAAATTGACATAAAATTGAAACCCTTCGAAAATAAACCCCAATTTTCTCAGACTTAAGGAAGGAGGAATTATATGGACATATACGCTGAATTACTGTTGTTATGACTCATCTTATTATTCATATTAATATATTAGTCATATGCAAGATCAGCAAAATCTGGAACATTATATATACGTAGCATGCCTAATGTAGATTAGTCATTAAGAAAGCTTTGTACTGAACACTTGTAACTCGAAATAAAACTTTTTAAAAACAAACGTTTTCGGAAAGTAAATAAAATTCTATGTAGGTTTATATACTTTGTTTGTAAACAAACACACTGCAATTTTTCCCTGTGTATTTGTAATATTTACTAATTGGGAATTCTCAAATCGTGAGGCGGTAATTTTGATCAGTGCCGGTCTCGGCTTCGCACGTTTTGTGTCCTACAACTAGCATGCCATCGAACTGCACGGTTTGTCATGATGCTTGTGTATTTAAGCGCCGCCCTAACGCTAAAGAGGGCGAGCGTTTGGGCATTTCTTGTGCAAGGATTGCGCGAACCTAACTGCGTCCGAAGCTGATGCCCTAACAGTCTTAAACCAGACTGTCCTATTTTATTGTAATGTTTGCAAATCTGGTCCTCTTAATCTTGAACAGGTGACTCAACAGTGCGACATGCTTAAGTCTGACTTACTCTAAAAAGATAAATATATTCATACACTCGAAATTGAATTGGAGGATATCAAACTTCAGGGATGAAATTGGGCAACTAAAGCAAGATAACAAAATGAAGCATGATCACATAAAGCGCCTCCAACGAAGAATCCAAACGTTGGACGACCAAGTATTTCAGGCTGAAAATAACTATGAAAACATCATTCAGTCACAAAAGGGTGAGTTGGAAATAGCTGACCTTTTAAAGAGGAATATTAGTCTATCCGATGAAAGCCAAAAGCTTTTTGCCAAAGTTCAATGTCTGGAATCCGAGCTGGCAGACTTAAAAAGTCTGAAGAATAATCTGGTGGACAGCATTTCCTAGCTTACTAAGGACAACGATAAGCACGCTCAGTAATTGATAGTCTTGAATAAGAAACTGATTGCGAGAAGACAGATCGCAGCGGTAGGCGTCGATCAGTGTTACCAAACCGAGTCAGTTATACGCATCCATGCTATTGTAAATAATAAATTGTCTACTCCGCCGGTCAATTCAATGAAAAAGCAGAAGAAGAACCGCATACTTATCCTATGTGATCAGATGGGTAGAGGGTTGGACTCCAAATTGAGACGGGACCTTGGGGAATCATATGCAGTTCAAAGCGTTATCAAACCGTTTGCTCTTCTCGAGGATGTCTGGAAAAATGCCGACGGTTTATGTAAACACTTTAATAAAGATGACTATTTGATTCTCCTGGCAGGATATAATAATTTCCATAATAATCTGTTTCCAAAATTTCGTTACATTGTAAACAAACTAAAAATGTGCGTCCATACTAATGTTACCGTCTTATCTATACCTATGTGTTCTAAAAATGCAAACATCTGTACTGATTTTAATTATATGCTAAGTAATTTAGTTCTTAGGTTAAATGATTTCTCTTCGAATAAAATGGCCTTTGTCGATAGTTGTAATGTCTTGGGCAGGAGGCTTTCCAATATAAGGTTGTCTGGCACCGCCATAAACTGTACTCCTAACAAAAATCTCATATTTATTAATCTTGACGAAAAAGAAAATAATCATCGATCGCAATTAATGATAGATTCTACACGACTGAATACAGCTAGTATCTCTTCAACTGGGGATGGCTGGATACGATATCTTTCAGCTTCCGCTTAGGCCATAGCACAGTGCAAGATATGATGAAGCATGCAAAGTCATATGCTACAATTTGATGGCTGAAATGCTTCCAGAACCTACCGAAGAAATGTGGAGAGTAATTGCTGAAGATTTTAACACACATTGGAACTTTCCCAACTGTGTGGGAGCCTTGGATGGGAAACATATTACTATTCAAGCTCCTTCAAACAGCGGTTCGCTATATTTTAATTACAAGAAATCGTTTTCAATTGTGTTGATGGCCCTTGTAGACGCCAATTACAATTTTTTGGTTGTTGACATCGGAGAATATGGCAAGAACAGCGATGGCGGAATTTTCGCAAATTCTTCACTAGGCAAAAGACTTCAACAAGGAACACTGCGATTACCACCAAGTACAACTCTTCTTGATACAGGCGTTGAAGCCCCATATGTAATAGTAGGAGATGAAGCATTCCCATTGAAACCGTATTTATTGCGACCATATCCACGTCAAGATTTAAATGTTCCAGAACGTGTTTACAACTATCGCCATTGTCGTGCCAGAAGAGTTGTTGTAAACACGTTTGGCATTTTGTCCCAAAAATTTCGGATCTACAACAGACGAATTCAAGCAGCACCAAAAAATGCCGATAACATTGTTTAAGCGACTGTAATCTACATAATTTTATTAAAAAATATGATGGATACACATACAACTACGACAAAAATAAGCCAAAAGGAGCAACGAACAGCGAACTGCAAAATTTACCTTTGCAAAGTGGAAATGCAACAGTAAATTTAATGCTTTTAATGTAAGAGAAATATTTAAAGATTATTTTAATTCTCCCCGGGGATCTTTGCCATGGCAGCTTGAAAAAATTAAAGTTGTGCTATTTTGTTTTTAGTGTGTTGAAATTAAAATGTTAAGAAAAGTTTTTTACCTTTTGTTTTCATTTCTTCTCCGATTTCCTTCCAAATATTGTTTTTAAAATTAATGTCCATGTATTTGGCATGCGTCAAATCATACAAAACAGTATATTTTTTTTACACATTCTATCAATTTTTCGTCGTTCATCATGTTTTGTTACACATGAACCTTCCGAAATCCTTCAGTCAAGACGGGTCGAAGCCTGTCGGCTGGAAAACTGTTCGGCGCCGGACGAATGTGAACGCCATCGTCACTTTTTAATTAAGGAATATTTTATTTTAGGAATAGTCCGGTTCGGCATCGGAACTGTGACGTGACGGGACTGATGTGTTTGAATCGACCTTTACTGGTTTACCCTTTCAAACCGGTTATCCGATAAGAACAGTAGTATAGGGTCCAAAAATGCGTTTTTTTAATTGTTAAGTGACAAGCAATTGCCAATTTCGCATATTTTGTTCTTATTTAGTGAATTTTAGTGATGTGTAGGTAGCTTGGTACCTTTGAATATCGGATAGTATCGAATATTAAAACACATATATCCAATACCTATGATGTGGATATTGACTTGGATACTCTTTTTATTTTATTGAATATTGAATTAAAATAAAACACTAATATTGTAACATCAAATATTTGTAAAATATGGAAAAAATAACAACGTAAACTTTCAGGCGAGGCTTACTAGCACAACCAAAGTATAAATAACAACAAGTAGGCTATCTCCCTCGGTCGTCAAGCGCTACCCGCGATGTCCTCCAAGTGAATCTCGGCCTAGATTCTAGCCTCAAACTGTCAGTGCGGGCGCGATAGTTCCAAGCTATAAATAACAAGTTTTTATTTTTTACTTTGATAGTTGCAGCGATTGGTTACGTTGCGGCTTTTATATTCGAGTTGAAATTTTACATTTGTGTTTGTGAATATTTATGTTCTATAGTATATTTCATTACCAGTCCAGAAACTAGGCTTTTCCGGTGCGCGCACGACAGTTTCTGGTGTGAGGCGTAGCCGAACACAGGAAGTCGTGCAAGCAGAGGAAAAGCTGTTTCTGGACATGTAATGAACGATATTTTTCATAATACTTCTCTGAAATCAACACATAAACATAAAATTATTATAATTTTACGTTTCCAAAATCATGTCATAATACATTTTGTATTCAAATGAAAGCAAACGTCAAACTTGCAAGACAAGCGAGACAGGTATTTATCTAATATTCATCAAGCGTTGCTATAGAAATGTGTTTATATGCTTTGTTGTAATTGAATAGGCAGCTAATTTTGAAGTATTTGTGACAATTAATGTCAGAAAAAATAAAATAATTTTACTTAAAATTAGACTATTGACGCTAAAATATATTAGATTAATCTTGTAGACTGCATCGCTGTATAATTTTAACCCAATTTATTCTACTTTATGCTTATTCTGTGACTAAATAACTGCAAATTTAGCGCTTAAAATCAGGGAGCTGGAAAACTTTTCCCGCTCCCTAATTAGGGACCGGGAAAATTTTTCCCGTGCCCGGACCGAAAAGACTTACTTTCTTTGCTGTACAGAGACCTCGAAAATTATAGTTTTCAGAGAGGTATTATGAAAATTTTTTTCTGTTTTTTTAACGTGGCAATATGGAAACGAAAAAGAAAAAAGCAGGGCATGTTTGTTGTTACAAAAGATGTGTAAACAAGGAATATACTTCAGCGAATCATTTCTTCCATTTTCCGCGTGATCCTGAAAGGTACGCAATTATTTTGATTTCAAAGTTACAGTAATTTAGAATTAGACCAAAATGTTACTTTTAATGTTTAAACTGCTCAGGCTATTTCTGTTTTATAAATAGGGAACTTGCACATATATTTTTTTATTCTTTAAATCTGTTTAGATCATCCAAAATGCTTCAAGTTCCCTATTACTACGCCTAAATAACTATAATATTTTATATTTTTTTAAAGCAAAAGTTTGGCTTCAGGCTTGTAATAGGAGCGACTTGCTAAACAAAGCCGACAATATCCAGAAGGGATACCGACTATGTAGTACCCATTTTGAGGAACGTATGTTCAAAAAGTGCAAAAGAACTATTAAAAAACGATGCTATTCCAACTGTGTTTCCTCCTTTAACAGAAGTCTCATCAAGAGTTGGTAAGGGTTTAAATGTATTATTAGTCATACAAAAAGTATTTATCTGGATAAAATAGTAACTTGTATTTTTAGAGCGTAAAGTAACGGATTGCGCGTCCTCGCGCGGAATCTTTAAAAAACGGCAATCTTATTTTGGGCTCAAAAAACACACAGAATTTCTTTTACAGCCGCATTTTTAAAAATGAAATGCACATTTTTCTCTATACTTATTCTCAAATTTGCAAACGACTGTTATTTTTAACATATTACTTATATTCGGGCATATTTAGAGCAAGAGGACCAGCAATGTAATAAACGCACGACTGTCATTTATTTATTTTCGGTTGCGATGACTATTCATAGCACGCTCGACGGAAAAAGTAAGAATTCTCTTTTGCCGCGGCATTCGAGGATTTTGCGCATTCATTTGAATTTAGTAATTAGTTATTTTGCGCGCGGCTGTAGAAAAATTAATCTTATAACAAATTGTTACCTAATCGTTAAAATATATATAATTGTAGGTCATTCCGGTTTATCCCCAGGAGAAGAACAAGAGATTCCATTAGAAAACTTCTACATGTCATCAACATTCCGGACCTCAAACAACCTTCTATTTCGAAATAGTAAGAATTAGCAAATTAATTATAATTATTTAATACTAATTTAGTTTTCTGCATTTTAGATTTTTCACTTAACTTAGAACTTGCAGCAACAACTTCATTAAATATATCAACAGCGGTTGCTATACAAACATCTCCACCACCGGCCTCTACAATTTGCGTTCAGGCTGCCAAAATACTAACAAGTAACAGTCCAAGAAAAGAAAAACTGAAAAATATTGTCAGTGATTTAAGGAAAAAAAAATCTAATTTGGAAAACGTAAATGAGGAAATCAATGCTAAGTATATGGATAATAAACTTAAATTTGACAATATTTTAAACGAGATCTCTTTGCAACAATATAAAGACTTGACATACAAATTTTGTTCATCACAAGAAATTGCTAATTTTATTGTTGCTCAAATATCGCAAATTGATAAATCTCCCAAAGGCCGAAAATATTCGGATGAATTTAAGCACAAATGTTTATCAATGAACTTTTCAAATTCTAAAATGTATAAGTCTGTTCTGACGAAAATATTTTATTTACCATCTCCGCAAACTCTAAGAAAGCTTTTACGAGGAATTAATATTTCTCCTGGTTTAGAAAACTTTACAATATTTAAATCCTTAAAATTAAAAGTAGATAACTTTAGCTTTGAAAATAAGTTATGTATTCTTTGTATCGATGAAATGGGGATCAAAGCAAATCTTTTTTATAGTAGGGATACCGATATTGTTACTGGTTTAGAAAATCATGGTGACGCACAAAGAAGTTTTAAGCCGGCGCGCGTGTCCACGGTTTTAATGGTAAGGGGAATATCTTCTAAATGGCAACAACCTTTCAGTTATTATTTTTATAATACGACTTGCCCTGGATCATCCTTAAAACCTATAATCTCTGATGCTATATTAAAATTGGAGGAAATTGGATTATTAGTAATTGCATTGGTTTGTGATATGGGTGCCAATAATATTCAACTAAAAAATTTGTTAAAAGTAACTCCCGAAAATCCCTTTTTCTTAGTAAATGCAGACAATTTCTTTTTATGTTAGATGTACAGGGTGTCCGGGTATAAATGTAACCAAGGGGGGTTAACTTTTTTATTTACCCTCGTATAAAAAAATTTTAAGTACAAAAGTTGTAAGGATCTTCATATAGTTTTCTGCGGTGTTACTAGAAAAACAATTGAACATCGAAATTCTACTGTGCAGATTAAATTAATATTTTTTTAAATGGGACACCCTGTATATTCTTCCGGATATCGGTAGAGCGCTTTAAGACGAGTTCAGTAATATAAGGTTTGTTGGATCTAGCTATAATAGTTACCACGTAAATTGCAAGAATGTCGGGTATCTGATTATTACTGAACTCCTCTCCTAGTGAGCTAGAAAAAAATGTTGTATACAAAAATTGTAGGTTCCTTCAGAAGCTTTTCTGCGGTGTTACTAGAAAAACAATTGAACATCAGAAAAGCTTCTGAAGGAAGAATTTTTTTCTAGCTCACCAAATAAATAATTTATGAAAGGGGTTCAGTAATAATCAGATACCCGACATTCTTGCAATTTACGTGGTAACTATTACAGCTAGACCCAACAAACCTTATATTACTGAACTCGCCTTAAAGAGCTCTATCGATATATAGAAGAATATACAGGGTGTCCCATTATAAAAACATTAATTTAATCTGTACAGTAGAATTTCTTTTTCTATGGCCTGTGAAGCGCGTGAACGCCATGATGCTAACGTTTTTTGGTTTCTATTATTTATAGCGGCTTCCACGTTCGTCATATAAGACCGAGACCGTCGAAACACTCAGAGTAGCTCTCACGCATAAATTTGAGGTAATTATTGCTACCGTTTTGCCTAAATTAATGATTTGATTGCTTATCTGTGTTACCATTTTTGTGCATATAACGTCATTTGCTTTTCTCACATGTTATCTTATCTACTCCATTTTATCTGATCCGAATTTTTATTTTAATGCAACTTTAATTTTAATCATATGGGGAAGTTTATATATTCTTTTTAGGGGTGATTCATACCTATCTTTTTATATTCAAGTTGTCTGAACCTTAATATCTCTTTTATTTGCTGATGGGCATTGCAAGTCCATGGGTTTTTTTGTCTGGGGAAATTTGTTTTATGAAGATGTATTTATGCAAAAGGGGGGGGTCTATGATTTTCATTAAAGTAAGGGGGCTTCGTTTAATGCGCACTGGATTATTTCAGGGTTTTTCTGGAGGGCCAGAAGTGAAGGGCCACAATTCTTTCCGGAGGGGTACAAGCTTTCTAGGAGGTCCACCGCGCTTACCAATAGGCCACTGCCTTCACCTACAGCTGGACCCACCTCTGTCCTAGAGAGTGCAGGCCTTGCCCGCAGCACATCTGTACATCTTGACACTGAGCACTCGAGATCTCGTCTAGATCTTCCCCTCAGGGCCAGCAAGAGGCGGTACCTGAGGTATTTTAAGGTGCCTGTCGCCTCCACCAGAGTTTGACGACTGGATTTGGGTATTGTACGGAAACTTCATGTCATTTTCTTTCATTAACGCCGAGTTCTGAGGTAGCTCTTTAACCGTATTTACATTTATTCACTGGTTTATCGGACCAGTTAATCTGATTGCTTTGAATCTTCTTTCATTTTAATAAAAGTCAAGCGCTGGCTCGATATTTTCCTTCATTTCATTCATTAGTGATATAACTGCTCTGAATTTTATCGTTTTATAATATGAAACAAGCAACAGCTACGCTTTCAATAGTTTCATTCTAGTTCGGTTCTTTTATTAACTTATCAAGTCATTTGATTTAATTACAGTAGCCGTTCGTTGCTACATACTCTTATTGCTACATCTAAAATCAGTGCAGCTATTAGCGCACGCATACCTAGTTGTAAGAAGCTTAGTCAACGTCAAGTGATCACTTCGATAAGTAGTGTTTAGTGCATTTAGCGGTAAGGCATACAGAACCAAGTATTTCTAACCGAATTGGTTTCTGCACAATCTCCATATTGTACTCTGTTTATTTTATCCATTATTTTCACAGTAATTTAACATTCATTTGCCTTTAATTAACCATATTAATTTAACCTTTTTCTCTAGATAGATTGTTGCTGTGTTTTCAAAAAGAAAGAACTTAGTAGCAAATATAGTGTTCATTAAATTTTAGATTGTGTTGTCTTTATTAGGTCTTGTTAAGTTTAAGATTTAATTTAATAAGCGGGCCTGTGTTTTCTAGTTTTTCGGTTAGTTTGAAAATAAGTATCCGTTGAT
>MU190358.1:0-20716 GCA_016904865.1 Pissodes strobi
ATACAACCAAATTCAATATTGAAAAATAAAGAACATCAATACAATATCTTGTTTTTTAATTTTAAATACCCAATAGAGAAAATTATCAACAATCTTTACTTAAATGATAATAATTTTTGCATAAACAAAGGAATATGCTAAATTTAAATTATATATCATATTATGCATTATAATTATATATTATACAATCCTTTTTTAGAAGCTGAAAATCTGTATCAACTTCAATAGCATGCAATAAAACAAAACTACAAACGAAAAATTACTTCAAACTATTTTTCTATTTTAACACAAAACCGAACACTTCTTAAAAGCAATGTAACGGTCCATTCCTTGTGACAAAAGGCTAACATACCCAAGTTTTACGATGCGAAATATGTTTTAGGTATAAAGAATGGCGCCGACGCTCGTAGTAATGTCGACTTTACTATCATTTTACAACGATACTTGAAAGGTATGTCGCCAAACTTATATAAAGGCAAATAAATGCCTTTTAGCTTTTACTTACTTAGGATGATACCTTTTTAAATTGCAAGGAATCTCGACGCCAAATATTAAATGACTTGAAAGGGCACTTAGTAGATAATTCCTATATAAAAAAGTTAATGAATTACGCTGTAGATATTCTCTTGAGTAATTTGACAAGATTCGTTCAGTATATGTCGTGCAAGATCCTTGATAATTTCAAGGTTTAAATATGATCATAAAAAACAATAAAATCTGGAGACTTCTGAGGCTAATGTTCGGTTGAAGCTTGGAGGCTTCCTATCAATCTAGTGCCTAGTGGAAACAGTTACATATCAGTATTCTCGCATCACTTGGTCATAATGCGAAAGGCTTCATCCTGCTGAAGTCATACATTTGGATAGTTTGGGTTTTAAAATGCAAAGACAATAATGTTGAAGCATAAAGTAACGTATAATGTGGGATATAAATATGGGATACAAACACCTCTGCCCAAACGTTCACCTATTGAGTGTGCTCGGTAAGCGATTTCTTCTGCCATCTAGATAGATTTTTTATGGATGAAACATGTATTATAAAACATGGCTCAAACATTAATCTCTTGAGTATGCTTAGCAGTTTCTTCTGTCAATATGGATCGTGGTTGAATCAGTATCGATCTACAGTTACTGTGAGTTTTATAATTATATGGACGACATCTTGTGATATGTTTGATCTAGATAGATTTTTAGGAATAGAACCTATGTATTTATTTTATATCACTTTACTTCGCAGAGCAGAATACGGATTTTTAACAAATGATAGCAGCGCCTCCAATCTGGTTATTGTGAATTTGCGCCAACCGTATCTTTCTTCTTTGCAGTCACCATTTTACTTACACCTCTTTAGTAATTTTCCTCGCAGCTGAAATAGCAAATGGAGGAGGGGTTTTAAACCCATCACCAAATAAATTGGAAACATTTCGCTATGATTATAACTCGAATTTGCTCAACAAGAGATTTTCAAGAATAGTTAATTAACTCTTTTATCGATTTTTTCGTTTCCTTGGTGGCCTTCATAACCTGCTTCTCAAGTTAGTGTCAGATTTTCCTATCATATATCAGCATAGATTGTCGGCCTTGAGTACCGCTAGACTCTTCATCATCTTCAATCAGCCCATCCGCGTCCACTGCTGAACATCCAGTCCCTCTCAATCCTTTTAAGGTGGTCAGTCCACCTCGTCGGCGGGCCCCCTCTGCTTCTAAAGGCGTCTTGGCGTGGTCCATCGTCCATCGGTCAGTCTGGCTACATGGCCAGCTTAGCTTCGCTTTAGTGTGTTGTTCTCTCAACCGCGTCGGTCACACCAGAGATTCGGCGCAATCTCTCATTTGTTATCCGATCCCTCAAGGAAAAGCCCAGCATTGCCCTCTCCATCCTTCTCTGCGCCGCTCGTATCTTTTCAGCTTGTGAGTGTCAGAGTTTCTACTCCATAGGTAAGAAAGCTGAGGACGCACTGATTGAACATCTTTCTCTTCAGGTAGATCGGTATGCTTGACCTGAGGATATGACTGTGTTTTCCAAAAGCTACCCATGCAAGCCCTATTCGTCTGGTTATTTCACAGGTTTGGTTGTTTCTCTCTATAAGGATTTCATACCCGAGATATTTATAAGAGTAGATCTGTTCTACGTGATTTTCGTTCACTGATATTATGTTCACTCACTAATAGGTTAGTCATAACTGGGTTTTACTTATATTAATTTTTAACCCAACAGTTTTCGAGGCACTATCAAACCTGTAAAGCATCTCCCTGGCTTTATCGATGCTATCGCTCGGTAAAACAATATCGTCTGCGAATCTTAGGTGGCTCAGTTTCTCGCAATTTATGTTTATACCCATACTCTCAAAGTCCTCCCATCTAAATATATATACCAAAATGGCTGCAAAAAGTTTAAATTACATAACGTCGTCCTGTCGTACGCCTCTTTTGTTATAGAAGTCGTCAGTATATATTCATGTAATTTGACGCATACTTTTTGCATTTTTGTTTCAATATCTATAATCTATTCGACTTTCTGCTAAAGCATGTAGCTTTGATTGATTGTGTCGAATGCTTTCTCATAGTCAACGAAAATCAGGACTAAGGGTTTATTATATTCAATGCATGTCTTCATTAACTGTAGGTGGTCGTTTACTCCGAACTTGGCTCTAAATCCGGCTTATTCGTATGGTTGGCATTGTTATTCGCTTGGTAATAATCCTCAACAATTTGTCCAGGTGTGAGAGCAGACTAATCCGTTCAGGTTCGCTATGTCAATGGTAATTACCGCTCGATACCACTGGGAGGGAGTAATAGCATTTATTAGACAGGCATTGTAAAGTTCGCAAATGTTCTTGTGTAGAGAGGTTCCCCCCTGTTTGATTACCTCTATTTCTATTTGCTCTTCACCGGCTGATTTGTTGTTCTTCATTTCTCTTAACGCTGCTTGGAACTCTAATAGAATAATCTCAGATAATTCCTCAGAACCTTGATTTTGAATCTTAACTGTTTCTGCCCCTGTTCTTTTGTGTCGAGCTCACTATACAATGTCCGGTAAAATGACCTCAACCATATTCAGTCGTATTTCTGATTTATTGAATGTTACTTCGCGTTCTTTAGTTTCGTTTTATTTTTCTTTTCCTCTGAGAAAGTTTTTTTAACTGATTTTGTTCCTCTATTCTTCTCAAGAACTCTAGTTACTTCCCTCGTATTAAATTTTCTCACATTCCTTCTTGCTGCCTTCGATATTTCCCTGCTTAGCTGTCTTAATCGATCTTCCATAGTTGTTTCCTTCATAAGTCGCTTAGTATTCTCACTTAGCCTGCCCTCCTACGCGTGACCTTTACTTTTGTGGTTCGTTTTAGTTGTTCTTCTTTTTGATAATCTTGGATCTATCCTTTTTCAAACTTATCACCATCCGCGTTCGTACCAATCTGTGGTCGCTACCAATTGCAAATTTAATTAGGAACGTGACATCGTGTACAATGTTCTTCTTATTCGTTATAATAAAGTCAATTTCGTTTTTGGTAGTACTGTCTGAACTAGACCAGGTCTCTTTCCGTTGTGGTGGTTTGTCAAAAAAGGTATTCATCGCGAACATGCTATTCTGGATTAAAAAATGAAAAAGCATTTGCCGCTTTCGTTTCTTGTTCCATACCCATGTGGACCAAGAGGGAGCCCCGTGGTGTACTCTCTGTGGCCGAGCTTGGGGCTTGACTCTTGCAGTGTATTTATTAATAAGATTAGTACCTGTTTCTTGACTTTCCAAATTCATCTCTGATCTCGGATCTTGCTTGTATTAATTAATATAAATCGGATTTAGAATTAGAAATGTTTCTTAAAAGCAATCCAAACTATTCACATTTTTTTCTTTTATAATATCCTTCACCCCTTTGTAGTAAACAAATCATATATATGGAGGAAATTACAGCGGACTAAAATTTTGAAAATTCAAAAGCAATATATGATCCTAAAATAACTCTGAAGAAGATTCCTTTTAAACTTTTTCCAACTAAACGTTTAGTTGGCTGATTATTACCGATGCCGTAACCTGAAATTGTAAAAAGCTCGCTATACCTTCAACATCACCAGATCATTATCAAGACCATATATCAAATTATTACCCTACTGCTATTTCTCAATTATTGAGAGGTCAGCTATTCGCTTTGTTCCTGCAATAAGTTTTATACAATAAAATAAACTCTGAGGTTTCTGCTATAAAATCCTACTGCTCCCCTAAACCTATCCCATGGGACCATAGTTATAAAAAACAAATGATAAATATGGTAATATGTGTTAGTTGGTGTTTAATGCTAAAATAAAAAAAACTCAAAGGAACATACGCATAAATTACCCTTCGGATAAAGAGGAGTAAAACACCATATCGAAGGATTCCATTGGAACTACATGCAATTCTACATTTGATAATTTAATTGAAAATTCTAGGAAATTTAGCCAATCAAAAAGACTGAACCAAGAGTATTTAACCTCGACTCCCTCCACCTAGTTGATCATAGAAAAATAACTTTAAATCTTTGAATTATGATTTAATTTACCCCATTAGACAGTTAATAGATAGGTAACCAATGAGGAACTAATACTTGCTAACTTCGGGGAAGCAAGAAATAGGATCTATCATATAAATACATAATTCCGTTTTCTAAATACATTTGATAAAAACTTAAAGTGACTTACTTTGTAAGAACCTTCAACAGGGCAGGGCAGTGAACGTGAATCGGTAATTCGATTAAAAAATCTGAATTCGATATGATAAAATATTTCTGTATTTTTCATAGTATTTTCAAATGTCAAATGGGGCTATTTTATTTTCGTCGCGTTCAACAAGTTGGTAAAATCAACTAAAAATTATGAATCATGCATCTCCCAATCAGAATAACTATAACGTTAAAGAGATACTAAAACAGTAATAATACCCAACCTCTCACGAGTAAAATAAGATTTATCCTATGCCAAAACCATTTTACAACCCCAGTAAAAGCATTAGGTTTCCTAGAAATGTAAAAAGGTTCCTACTAAATATTTAACATTTAAGACTAAGCTGGGCGCCAAAAAATAGGAACAAGCGATTTTTAGCACCATTTTCAATTTGTTATAACTTTCTTAAAAATAATGCTTTTCAATCGGTTTTTGTTTTTATGTGTGTGCGCAGGCCACGAAAGTCTAAAGGCCTATGATATACCCGTGAGGGTACCGTGACCTGTTTTATATGGTTACTCATTTCATCTAGATTATACCGCGGTGAATATTTTCCAAAAGGAATGAATTTTCCATGTTATACAGGGTAATTAATGAAGTAATATAAGCATAAAAACTGGGTGTGCCCCATTGTGGCAATCGATCAAAAGTGTCCTTTGGTAGCAGATGTACTATGTATTATGATATCAAAATGTGTCAAATTTTTAAAAGGATGTGCCTTGAAAATGGTTTTGACCGATTTTCACCAGCAGTTCAGATTCTGAAAGATTATATTATTTGTACATTTTCGACGACTCCTTGGTATGGATCGTTAGTATGGTGACATTAATGTATCCAGACGTTTTTGCCAGATTATTCAAAGTGCCCTTCGGCAGATTAAATACTACTGTGAATTAAATTGTGTCAAATTCTTCGTATCACAGTCTTTAAAATAATGTGGCCTGAGACTAGTTTGACCGATTTTGACCAGCAATTCAGATTCTGAAAGGTTATTATTTGTACATTTTCGATGACTCCCTTGTATGGATCGTTAGTCAGGTGATATTAATATATCCAGACGTTTTTGCCAGATAAAAGTGCCCTTTGGTAGCGTAAATACTGCTATGAATTAAATTGTATCAAAGTCTTTAAAATACTGTGGCCAGAGAATGGTTTGACCAATTCTGACCAGCAGTTTAGATTCTGAAAGCTAAATTTTCGATCACTCAATAATTTGTACGCCAAATGGCCAATTTCACATTATACAGGGGAAAAATAGAGAAAAATATTAACCTACAATTGCGCAAATTGTGATTGTTGCTTGTTTCTCCACCTCAGCTGTAGATTTTTGAATAAGGCAATTTCGGCCCTGGCCCCAGGATGTAAATTGCACAAGTGCTAATTTAGTGACTCTTAGAGCGTTTCTACACGGAGCAACATATCGCGGGCGTTAAAACACCGCGATATCGCTCTGGATCTAAAATGCATTGTTACCATAACGTGTGAAAATTACTCATTAAAGCATCCATTTTAGTTGCAGAGCCATATTCCGCCTTTTTATTGCCCCCGATATAATACTCCGTGTGAAAACGCTCTAATGAGCTGAAATGCCTAAAAGAACTGGAAAATGCTGGACGTTTCGAGGAACAAATCTGCCCCCACTGTCAAAAATGTAAAATCTAAAAATAAAAATTGTTAGTAAATGCAATTAAAATTGTAAACAGCTCGTGCACTTTATCAAGTTTTAAATTGACTATGACAAGATGACATTATTCTTGTCATCTTGTCAAGGTCAATTCAAAACTCCTAAACAAAGTGCACGAGTATTTTACTAACCATTTTAATGTTTAGATTTATCGTTCCTGACAACGGGGGCACATTTTCAAGTTCTTTTAGGTTTTTCAGCTTCGTTACACCCTGTCAATTGAGCCGTATGCTTTTGTTTTGTTTCGAAAGTAGTCAATTAACAATTTTGGTCAATAAGCCAAAGTCAAAAGATAACTTTAATGTCATAATAACAATATATTGGTTGTTGACAAAGCCATTAGAAAATTAGTCACAAAGAATATAAAGTTCATAAAAGTCTATTAAAATTAAAATTAAGAGTAAGATTAAGCTAAAACTAGATTACGAGTACGAGTTCACAAAGCAACAAAAAAGAGAAAAGAGAGAGAGAAAAAGAAAAGAAAATGCAACGCAAAAGTGCAAATGTAACAGATAAAGACAAACAAGACAAAACTACATTTAATTTAAAGAGCCATTATAAAATTCTCTGAAACTGTAATATGCCTTATCAGCCAAAAACTTCTTTGTTTGCTTCCTGAACCCTTTATCACATTGCAGCCCTCTTAGCCTTATTGGAAGATGATTAAAAAGTGTTTTACCTCCGTATAGAATGGAACTTTTAATTTGTTCCGAATGCGGGATAGGCAATCTGAGAGTATAAGTCTGGCGGGTATTGTAAAGGCCATTCAAAGACAACTCGATTCTATATATCCTAAAGATTAGACAGACCGTTTCTAAAATAAACAGGCATCACAATGTCAAGGTTGCATGTCTCAAAAAAAGGGGGCGGCAGGAATCACGAACCTTGGCTCCCGATAAATATCGAATTGCTTTTTTTTGCAACACAAACACTGAATTGAAAAGGTAATCAGAACAAGAGCTCCAAAAACAAATGCCATATTGAAGGTGGGACTCAATTAGAGCGAAGTATGCAGCGCTGGCAATGGAGAAGTCTAAGTTATTCGATATAATCCTCAAGGCATAACAACCAGATGACTATTGAAAGTTGGGGCAGATCATTAACATAAATCAAGAAAAGCAGTGACCACAGTACAGAGCCCTGCGGATCTCCGGTATTGATATTTAGTACTTCCGAGCTAGTATTATTTAACCTAACCGTTTGCGCACGCCCTGACAAATAAGAATGGAACCACTCCAAGGCTGCTCCCCTACACCCATACACCTCCAGCTTCCACAGCAGAATTCTGTGATCTACGCAACCAAATGCTTTTGACAAATCACAGAAGACCGCTGCAGCAGCCTCACCGGCGTTCACTTGGTTGAACAGCTGTTCCAAAAAGTAAAAAATAGCGTCACTCATACCCAATGACTCTCGGAAACCAAACTGCTGACCATTCAACAACCCAAGCCCACTCAAAAACGAAATCATCCTCACCTTGACCAGCCTCTCTACTACCTTAGCCAAAGTAGGCAACAGTGCTATTGGCCGAAAGTTTGCTGGGCCCTTGTGGTTGCCTCCTTTGTAAAGGGGTAAAACCACAGCTTTTATAAGACATTTGTAAGTAGAAGTCCATTCTTGAAGTGGAGTTGCTATTATAGCGGGGTAGAAGAAGGGGGAAGACTTCTCTCCACAAATGAAAATGCCAATCTTCAGATCAAGAGTAATGCATTTCGATGAGTTCACTCATCATCATCAGACTCTAAAATATATTTTTGTATAGAGAAATACATTAAAATAACAAAAGTACGTCAAAATTACAATAAAAGTCAAAATTATACAGAAAATTTTAAAAAACTTACCACACACTACTCAGCTACGATGTTTACATAGCAAACAATGACAAAGGAAATAAATTAACAAAATTGGTATACGTCGCGACATCTATTATCGAGGCCAGACATAGATTCGTACCGGAGGCAGACGCGGAAGTTCTTCATGTTTGCCGGAAGGGCTTAAAGTTGGACCTTTTAGAAATTCTTGAAATTAACAAAGCCATAAAATCACCAGATTATGTTTGTGTTAATGAACAGACTAAGTTTGATAGGTATCTATTTTTTAACTCCTTAAGTCCGCACAGCCTTCCGAATTCCAATAAATAATTAATACCCTTCTTGACAAATACTAATTTATCTTTTCACTCTTCTCCCCCCCCCCTCTTTTTTTCTTTCTAAACTCACCCTTTTCTTAACTAATCTGCCCTACAGTATTTTAATTTCCACCAAATTACGGGGAATTACTACTATAGTACTCTGTCGACGATCATTGATAATTCGAACATGTTCCGCGTTCACCGTTATAGATTCCTTCTTTTTAATTCAATGTTTAAAAACGTTAGTTTTAACTGTGTTTACTATATGTCGCGACGTATACCAATTTTGTTAATTTATTCCCTTTGTCATTGTTTGCTATGTAAACATCGTAGCTGAGTAGTGTGTGGCAAGTTTTTTAAAATTTTCTGTATAATTTTGACTTTTATTGTAATTTTGACGTACTTTTGTTATTTTAATGTATTTCTCTATACAAAAATATATTTTAGAGTCTGATGATGATGAGTGAACTCATCGAAATGCATTACTCTTGATCTAAAGATTGGCATTTTCATTTGTGGAGAGAAGTCTTCCCCCTTCTTCTAACCCGCTTTTATAAGACAGGTTGGAAAAATTCCTGTCAAAAATGAGGCATTTATTGCCTCAGCAAGAGCATGTAGAGCACCAAGAGGCAATACCTCAAGAATCCTTAAAGAAAGCCCATCCCAGCCTGATGCATTTTTATTTTAATGTTTGCAAGTGTGCTTTTAACTTCATCTGCTGTAGTGGGAGAAAAAAATAATGTTTCAGCCACAGCAACATGTCCCAAATAATTCCTGGGATCGTCTCCTTGTGAAATATATTGGATAATTTGGCGGGAATATTACCATAAAATAAATTAAGCATTAGGTACTTGATGTAGTTGTAATAGTATTTTTTTTACCCCTTAAGTCATTGGCGATTCTCCAGGATCCCTTCGACTTGTTTGCAGAATTTTGAATTTTATATTGAAAATAAGAGTTCTTGGCAAGCCATATAGCGCTTCCGCTGAAATAATCTAAGAAATAAGAGTTGTGCATTGAATATTTCCCTATGTAATGAAGAGAACGCATATTTTTCCCATAAATACGCAAACCCTTTATGTACCAAGATTTTCGTTTATTTTTTTATATTGACAAAAGGAAAAGCTAAATTAAATTTCTTATGTACAAGTGAGTGGAATCGTTCCAATGGGATGTTGGTGGCTGAAACACTGTTCTGTCTAGCTAAACAGCCATGCAAACTTCCTAAAATTTTTACCAGTATAAAGTCTACCCCTTACTTACATTAGATGCAGGAGCATCAACAGTGGTAGGTAGGGAGCAAAATATGGCCTCGTGATCAGACAACCTGGCATTAATGGTTGTGCATTTAACCTGATCTTGACTGAAATGTGTACATACATAATCTAAAGTTGAAGAAGATAACGCTGAAAACCCGGTTGGTCCATCCACGTGCATTTCAAGATTAAATAAGTTCAACAGACCACACAGTGACCGACTTTATCTATCGGATTTGTTTAAGAAATTTACATTCAAATCGCCAGTCAAGACCAAAATGGCATCAACTGGAATTTCGCTCAACAACATTTCCAACTTTTCTAAAAATAATTCTACGCTACCTAAAGGGGATCTATATATACCTAAGACATACATATTTAACTTACTACAAAACACAGCAGATAATTCGAATTCATGTTCATTCAATAAGTGATCGAACCTATTAACCAGAACAGCCCCAAACATACTCTGAAAGTAATATGTTGGGATGTTTTTCCGTTTCCTTCTGAGTGCCCCTTCAGCAGCACCATTAAAAGAACGGTTTGTATTTGTACATTGTTTCATTAAACACTCTGTATAACACAAAAATTTAATTCCTTCTGGAAAATAATTATCCGCCTTGTAATCTAGATTAAATGTCAATGTCGAAAACCGCTTCAGAAATGGCTCAGATTTTAAAAAAGTCACAACAACCATTATTTATCAAAGCTGATTTATATATATTTTTCAAGTTTTTCTTGCCTTACCTACAATATAGTTTTTAATTTTTTTTGGCATTTTTGAAATTTACATAATGACTTTTTAGAGTAAAATTTTAAAAATTATTATATTCGAAACCATCAAATAAATCCCTTTATGAGTTCAAAAAAAAACATTGTTAACTGTTCAGTTGTCGTAACTTAAAATCAAGCAATTAAGAGACAAGAACAGCTATCGAGACACAAAAAAATCATCCCAAAGTACAAATTTGCACAATTTTCAAATATTACCTCATTTTAAACAAATTGACGTTTATTTCTAACTAACCCCTGCATAATGCGAAGTTTAGGATTTTCAAGAATAGCGTAATAATGTCCATAAATTGAGCTTTCAAAATAGAAAAGCTCACCAAAATCCATCAAACCACTTTTGGCCAATTTTGAAACGGAACAAAGCCTACAGCCCAACTGACATCACTTTGAAAAGAACATTTACCATAATTTGAGCAATTTTAGGCTATTGCTTTTCTCGACCCCTGTATAACGTGAAAATGGCCATCTGAAATAATACTTATTGAGTTACCGAAAATGTACGCAACAGAAGCTTTCAGAACCTGAAATGCTGGTCGAAATTGGTCGAACCATTTTCAAGCTACAGACTTTTACAGATCATGCCACCAAGAATTTGACACATTTTTTGTTTAGTAGTTTACTTATTTGTTGACAAAGGGCGCTCTTCAAAAACTGACACTAATCATCTGGAGTTATTAATATCACTTTGTCAACGACCCATGCGAAATGCAGAAAAAGAATTATTGCAAAAATGACGCACACCCCATTTTTTTTGTATTTCTACATTACTTCATTAATCACCCTGTATAATATGAAAATTTAATTTCTTTTGTAAAATCATTGTCGCCGTATAATTTAGACAAAATGAGGAAACCGTTTAAGAAAAATATTTTTAAAAATAGTAACAAACTGAAAATTGTGCTAAAGTAACAAACTGAAAATTGTGCTAAAAATCGCTTGTCCATAATTTGTTGGCGCCTAATTTATATCTTGATGGAGGCTACTAATGGGTGGATGGAGACAAAAGCATGTTTTACATTTAGGCAATATTGCATGCGCATGAAGACGAATACGATAAGCTAATATAAATTTTTAAATTGCGCCAAAACAGGATTTGCTTTAATTTTATTGCAGGCAATAGCTATTGTAGTAATTTCAGTGCAGTGAATAGTGTGAAATACATTTTCGTTGTAAAAATAGTATTTAACCGTATTTCGTTTTGGTTTATTGGTTTCGTATATATTTGAAAGCTAGCGGCACTAGTCTTAAAAGAAGAATAGAAGTTAGAAGAAATACCACAAAAATCATTCTTGCCTAATATATCCATATGGCCGGTTCAGTTTGCAATAGAAAATTTATATTCAAGTATTGCTACCGGCAAATGACAATGTGCAAAATCGTGTAAAAATTTTGCTGCAAAATATATTGCACGTATCTTTGCGTAAATGTAAAAATCACTTTAGATGAAATGTCATGCTCTGCTATAAATTCTTGCTTCTGGCCATGCGTATTATGGATTACTAAATCAGCTGATGCAATTTTATCTGTGTGTTCTAATTTTAGCATATGTCATCGTAAGGTCACATGTTCTAACATAATATATGCGTCGTATCGACCCTTTTGTTCCTTTAAGCATATGCATAAGACAAGAATTGAAACTGTCAAAAAACTTTGGGTTGGCAGTACCAATTGCCAAAATAATTTCATCAGCTGATTGCCCTACTAGATACGAAGAAATTAAATTAATTTGCCACATATTGCATGCTTATTAATGCACTAAATTGTACCTAATGACACCCAGATTGGTTTTATTGCTCAAAAACTATTAATTAAGTATGTAAAATCTCCTGGAATTTCAACTTTTATTTGAAGCCGATTTATAACTAGATAGAATTTCCTGGTCGTATGTGTACGCTCCTTAATACTATTAGGGTTAGAAAAGTTAGTTTGGAACAAGACAAACACAGCGGGTTAGGAGCCTTACAAGCAAAGACACACGGGTGCTCACCCCTTGGAGGAGGCGGCGTCCTCAAACAATTTGCGCAGCTGCTCGATGTCCCCAAAAAATGGGGAGGGATGCCACTTCCTATACCGGCTACAGAGAAATAAAATTATTTTATTTGGGTGACTTGTTGAATACAGACCATGAACTACCTGTAGACTATTAGTTGCAGAAGATAAAATGTGTTATAATTATCTCATCATATAATTTTCACTACTGATAATAAAATAATTTAAAGCATTTCAACTAAATTATTTTTGTTCGATTTACACTTTCGAATACATCAATAAATATTATTAATTATTAAATTTTGGTCAAAATGAAGTTTTTCTACTCGATTCCTTGACAATTTCATATACCATAGTTTTCAATGAAATTAATAAAAAATTATTTTAACTGACCAAGTTGGGAATTACTTTCATATAATAAGTGTTCCATTGTTTCGTAATATTAAAACAGTGGATTTTTTTTAACCACTAATATTTTAAATAAACTACTCAAAAATGAATAGGGATATTGGATTTTTTTTTGTATTTCTTTGAAGCCCTGTATTTTCGCATGGAAGCATGTGGAGAAACCGGCTTTTCACTGTGGGTGGAAAATTTTATTGGATTTACAATGACTTAGTTGTTTTTTGTTGAAGATTTCAATTTTCAAATATATAGAAACGGTTGAAATAAATATCCGTTATTTTTGATGAACTCTAAACTTTTGGATAACGGGTTTTGATTAATTTTTGTGTCACATTCTGCATCTGTGTTAACTTCTCCCGAAACGGTTTTGGAACCACTTGCCTACTGGAAAAAATAAGGCAATTCCCAATTTGGGTCATCACTATTGAAATTTCATTTCATACATTAATATCAAGTAGCCCGGTGTCAATTTATCTGACAGTAGGTATTTATCTATTTCATTTGTCAGATCCTCCCATAGGTATTAAGTTACAAAGGCATACATAACTCATTTTCCGACGTACTACCCCCATTTATTAAACCTTTAGTGTTTATTGATAAGTCAAGTACCAGTTTCCATTTCATAATTCAAAATGCAGCCAAATCACTTGACAATGGAACAGTCAAATATTGCCGAACGCATGTACCAAAGAAGATATCGCCAAGTTGAGATAGCAGCAGTGTTGAGAACAACGCAGAGCGTTATTTCGCGAACGATTTCTCGGTACAGAGAAACTGGCAGTGGTGCAGGAAGACCTGGAAGTGGATTCCAACGGGTAACAACTCGACAATATCGATTTCTTGCCATTAATGTAAGAATGCGCCTATTTTCTACTACGCATCTGTAATAAGCCTTTTTCAATGTCACTGCCACCCGAATCTCGGACCAAACTGTTAGAAACCGCTTACGTGAGTTAGGGATTTCATCAAATCGTCCTCTGAGAAGCCCAGCAAGAACTCCTGCCCACAGAGGGGGCGAGTTCACTGGGCACGGTTACGTTTAGAAGAGAAATCGCCTTGGAATAACATTCTATTTACAGACGAGTTAAAATTTTGATTGCATAATGACAGTCGACGCCGGAGAATTTACCGAAATGCGAGAAATCGTACTTTACCTCAATATGTTCAATCTATTGTTAAGTTCGGTGGTAGAGGTATTATGATCTGAGCAGGAATTTCGATGGATTTCCGCACTGATGTCCATATCTTTGATGAATCTCTCACTGACCAGCGATATAACGAAGAGATCATTTTGGGACCTGTGTTGAATCGTACTAATGCAGTTGGACAACAATGCAAGACCGCATATATTGCAAGTCGTTTTAAATACATTTGGCGACGAAGAAATTAATCATCTTCCCCTTCCACCGTTTCCAGATCTTAGTCCTATAGAACATATGTGGGGCATTTACAGAGACGACTGGATGACCATTATCCACAGCCTACAACTCGACAAGAGCTCAGGGACGTTTTACCAGTACTATGGCAGCAAATACCGCAGGAATATATTAATCACTGCATTGCGAGTATGCCAGTAAGGTGCAGAGCTGTTATCCTTGCTCATGGTGGGACTACACGTTTTTGATTATTGTACCGAATTGTTTTAAATGTTAGTCTTCCACATTATTCTTATTGCTATTATGTTCTTATACTTGTAAATAATCTTGAAGAAAGACATATTTTTAAATTATTTAAACTTTTAACAAAGATCTTTAAAACCTGTAAATGAAATTAGAGAACGAAATGTTTTTAAATTATTTAAATTGTTAACAAAGATCTTTAAAGCTCTGCTAAATGGTGTTTGAGATTTTAATAGAGATGACCGAATTTGGGACGCGCTGTATAATTGCCTTATTTTTCCAGTAGGCAAGTGGTTCCCAAACCGTTTCGGAAGAAGTTAACACAGATGCAGAATGTGACGCAAAAACTAATCAAAGCCCGTTATCCAAGAGTTTGGAGTCAATCAAAATTAATGGATATTGCAACCCTAAGGACCCTCTATATTTGGAAATTAAAACCTTCAACAAAAAACAACTAAATCATTGTAACGCCATTAAAATTCTCAACCCATAGAGAAAATCAGGTACCTTTACATGTTTCCATGCAAAAAATACAGGACTTCAAAGAAATAGAAAAAATTCAATATCCTTATTCATTTTTGAGTAGTTTATAATACTACTGAGGAGAATATGTTAACTACATTTGGTCGATATATAATAATAATAATAATTATTATTAAAATTATATGGCAAATGATGGTAAAATTTTAGTATGGTTGTATCTTCGCAAAGCAATAAAAATCCAGGCAAATAGGTATGTACACAATTATAACCATGAAATCTACCCCAGAAAATAACATACCTTTATTTATGGCCATTAAACAAACAAGTCTACAGGTATTTTCAGGACTGTATATAATCCGTAGCAAAGACTTCAGTCTGATATTAGAATAACTAATATAAACTATTAATGTTAATATTCTTCAATCTAATCATTGTACGACTTCTTTCAAAGAGCCAATTAAAAATATATAATATTTTCAACTATTCAATCACATGCCATATTACCTTAGCCGGTACAAAAGACAAAGTACCCAAAGCTAGAAGCACAAATGACAGTGAATTAACAATAAGAAAATTAGTGATGGGACAAACGTAGAATTATAAGATACACATACACCTAAACAAAAAGCACTTAATTAACAAAAATGTAACTATCCAATGCCCATAACCAAACTAATAAATGTATAGGTTAAATCGGTAGTAAAAATAAACGCAATGTATGTGCAATGTCAACTTAAGTTAAACGCAATTGAATTTCGGTGGTTGATCAGCACCATATGAAAGATCTTGAATTCTAAGGCCAAAATTTAGCTTAAGCAAGCATTTTCCTGGCGGACCTTTACTATCGTTAAATCGTGTGACCGCTTTATATTCTGACAAGTTTCACTCCCATATTAATTCTGAGATAAATCTGACAAGTAAATTAATATTTTAAATGTTCTAGCTCCAATAAGTTACAATCCTCTGCAAAGTTGTGGAACGTAGCTCAGCAGGTATGTCTGTATATAGTCTCGAAAATCTAATTACGAAGAGGAAGAAATAAAAACTGTCTGTGACATGAAATGACGGATACGCGGGGGAAACGTTTCGCATACTCGACTATTATTCTCATACCGACCGACACTAGCAAATATCTCCTATTATCATTATAATACAGCAACATCACAAAATACACAATATCTAGTCGTTAGTTGTTTCCATCATTTTTTTCTGTCGCTTAGACCACTGCTATTGAGGAAGAGATCCGTGGATGGCCTACTCGAATGAAAAAGAAAACATACACCGCTCACTAACCTATTAGATTAGATCAGGCAATTTTTTAAGGTCTAAGCTGGAGTTTGGAACCATAGGCAAAATGCACTACAACAGAGTTTTCTCCACAATACTGAAACAACACTCGACGCGCGTTTCGCCAAACACTCACTCAGGAGGTGATTAAAATTGAGTTGTTAATCATCTCCTGATAATGCTAACATGGTTAGCAAAACGTGCGCCAAGTGCGTTTTAGTAATCTCCGGATGATGCTAACATGGTTAGCGAAACGAGCGTCGAGTGGGTCTTAATAATCTCCTGATGATGCCAACATGGTTAGCGGAACGAGCGTCGACTGCAAAAAGTTGTATGGTATACCATTTATATGTTGCATGTTGGCTACGACTTGAAAAATACGAATTACTCTGACATCCATCATTCAATAACTGCATTATGCCCCAGCTGTAGAGTCGTTCATTATGGAAATCTTCGAATATTCCTATGTTTGATGTCGTTAATTGTTGATGGAACCATTCTGGAACATTTAAATATACATCTACTTCACCAAAATCTCCTCAGATAGATTGTAGATTGCTAGGGAGTCGTTTCGGCTGATTCAGCCGCCTGGCACTGCTACCTTTACGGATATTTTGTGCATGACTCTACAACTTAATTTGTGTCCAAGAGACGTAGGCTTCTTCCAAACGAAGCTACTTTCTTGGGAGGTAGTTGATTCGCTCCTTGAAGTGATAGCTGTGCTTCGTGCAAGGTACTTGAGCCTTTTGCAGAATTGGGTTGGACATTGGCAGAGTAGATGTTCTGCATTATTGCAAAATCTGCATGGTCGTCTTCTGCTTTGCCTATTGCCTTTAGGTGGTATTTTACCGGGCAGTCTCCAGAGAGCAGTCCGGCGACAGTTCTAATATCTGCTCTGTTCATGTCTAAGAGCTGTTCTGCTATTTTCGCAGAGATGGTGTAACCTTTTCGCCTGTCTTACTTCTGGAGTGTTTCTCCAGTAGGACGACAGTTGGTCTTTTTCCAATTTGTGTATTTCTTCGGTGATGTGGCTCTTCACAATGCCACAGTAGAGCTCTGGACCATAATATGGTATTCCAGCTCCTTCTTTCGCAAAGCAGTCTGCTTTTTCGTTGCCCTCTATGCCTCTATGGCCAGGAACCAACATTAAAGTTACCTGGTTGCGTGTTGCTAATTGTTTTAGGTTTGCTTACATACACTGTGGGCAAAATTAAATTGGAACCCTCTTTAATGCTTAATAACTTTTTTATTTTCCAAGGATTTTTTATCATTTTGAATATGTTATGGCCTAAGGTATTGGGATTAAAAAAACTTTGCAAAGACGATCTACAGCAGTGGCGTGCAGAGAAGGGAGTATTTCTTAAAACCAATGTATTTCAGGTCGTTGCGAAAATCGGCCAAATGAAATAAAGATGTAAAAATGGGCAAAAAAGATTTGAAAGGGTTCGGAATATTGACCATTAAAAAACCAAGCCAATACAAACAAAATTAAAATTGATACTTTAATTTTGATAAAACCATGACTTGTAGGCCAAGTTAAATTGGATCATTTTTTAATGCTTAACGACCTTTTATTTTCAAAGGATTTTTTATCATTTTGGGATATGTTATGGCCTAAGGTATTGGGATTAAAAAGAACTTTGCAAAGACGGTCTACTTCAGTCGCGCACAGAAAAGGGGGTATTTTTCAAAACCAATGTATTTCAGGTCATTGCAAAAATCGGCCAAATGAAATAAAGATGTAGTAATGGGCAAAAAAGATTTGAAAGGGTTCGGAATATTGACCATTCAAAAATTAGGTCAATAAAAACAAAAATAAAAATTAATACTGTAATTTTGGAAAAACCATGTCTTGTGGGCCTAGTTAAATTGGATCTTTTTTAATGCTTAAAGACCTTTTATTTTCAAAGGATTTTTTATAATTTTTGGATATGTCATGGCCTAAAATATTAGATTCAAAAAGAAATTTGTCGAGCGGGTCTACTTCAGTGGCGTAAATTAAAATTTATTTTTTTATTTTAAAAGTTTTAAGTAAATTCAAAATTTCTGTACGCCAATGAAGTAGACCCGCTTTGCAAAGTTCTCTTTGATTCTAATGTCTTAGGCCATAATATATCCAAAAATGATAAAAAAATCCTTTGCAAATAAATTCACTAAGCATTAAAAAAGGATCCAATTTAATTTGGCCCACGAGACATGGCTTTACCAAAATTAAAGTATAAATTTTAATTTTGCTTGTAGTGACCTGGTTTTTAAATGATCAATATTCCGAACCGCTTTTTTGCCAATTTTTACATCTTTATTTCATTTGGCCGATTTTTGCAACGACCTGAAATACATTGGTTTGGAAAATACCCACTTTTCTGTACGCCACTGAAGTAGAGCCTCTTTGCAAAGTTCTTTTTTATCCTAATACCTTAGACCATAACATATTCAAAAATGATAAAAAAGCCTCTGAAAATAAAAAAGTTATCAAGCAAATTAAATTGGATCCTTTTTTAATGCTTAGTGACTTTATATTTGCAAAGGATTTTTTATCATTTTTGGATATGTTATGGCCTAAGACATTAGAATCAAAGCAAACCTTGCAAAGCGGGTCTACTTCATTGGCGTACAGAAATTCCGAATCTACTTAAAATTTTTTAAATAAAAAAAAAATAATTTTAAATTTTAATGTACGCCACTGAAGTAGACCCGCTTTACAAATTTATTTTTGACTCTAATGTCTTAGGCCATGACATACCAATAAATGATAAAAAATCTTTTCAAAATAAAAGGTCATTAAGCATTAAAAAAGATCCAATTTAGCTTGGCCTGGCCTACAAGACATGGTTTTATCAAAATTAAAGTATCAATTTTAATTTTGCTTGTATTGACCTGGTCTTTTAATGGTCAATATTCCGAACCCTTTCAAATCTTTTTTGCCCATTTTTACATCTTTATTTCATTTGGCCGATTTTTGCAGCGACCTGAAAAACATTGGTTTTGAAAAATACTCTCTTTTCTGTACGCCACTGAAGTACATCGTCTTTGCAAAGTTCTTCTTAATCCCAATACCTTGGGCCATAACATATCCAAAAATGATAAAAAACCCTTTGAAAATAAAAAAGTTATTAAGCATTAAAGAGGGTTCCAATTTAATTTTGCCCACAGTGTATATAGATGTGCTTTCTGTGAAGTCCTTGTGTGAGGCACTCTTCTGCACATATATTTATGGCAAGCACTTCAGCTTGGAAGATGGTTATATATTTGCCTAGCGGTTTGGAAAGCTTACAGTCTGGACCTGAAATACCCAATCCCGCTCCTTTCGCTAGTTTTGAGCCATCTGTGTACCACAGCGATGCTTTATCGGCCTGCGGTAGTTTTTTACTCTCCCATCAGTAACCATTGCGAATGGAACATCTAGGTCCAACATGACCGTCGTGTCGTCACTTGGTTTGCTGGCATTTTCCAGTTTTATTTCTTCAAAGAAGCGCAGGTGACCAGTCAAATCTCCTGGTTTGAATTTGCCTGTTTGGAATAGCCTGTGAGCACTGATAATCGCCTCCCTCTTCACACTTAGATGAAGAGGAGGCATGTTCAGCAATACCTTTAAGGCTGCGGTAGGACACGTTGACATTACACCTGTTATTCCCAGGCAAATCAGCCATTGCACTTAAGTTTGGTCCGAGCGGTGACCTGCTGGATTTTTGGCCACCATACCAGCGAGGCATCGGTGACCGTGGGCTTTATTATTGTTTGGTAGATCCAATATACCATTTTTGGTTTTAGGCCCCATGTCTTGCCAACTAGTTTGCGGCATATCCAGATTGCCGATGTGGCTTTAGAGATGGTGTTTTCTAGATTTTCCTTGGCTCGACGTCTGCTTTGGCGCTGACGACCCGTCAGTCTGCTGCGAAAAGGTCACGCAAGTAATCTCCTCAGGAATGGAAGCATACATCCCAAATTCCATCAAGTTACCATCAAAAGGAAAGCCCTGGTTCGATAGAAGATGCGAAAGAGCTGTAGGTAGGAAACAGCAAGCCTACAAGTACTGGCAGCAAAATCAGACCGATGAAAATCGCAATTATTTTGTCGAAGCGAGAAACGAATGCAAGCGTGTTATCGACAAAACTAAGGACAAACACAATCAAAGGATCAGGAACAAACTTTTGCAATGCCCCAGTGGCTCCAGGAATTTCTGGTCGGTAGCAAAGGCAGTAAGTAACAACTTTACAGAAACGTCTCTCCCACCTTTGACAGACGAACGTGGCATCACGGCGACTACAGCCAAGGAAAAAGCAAACATGCTCGCCAAAATGTTTTCTTCGCACTCTACCTTAGACGTCCCCCAAGGCAAGACTCTCCCCACCATATCGAACATCAACACTACCATG
>MU190358.1:20726-43755 GCA_016904865.1 Pissodes strobi
ACCATCAACGCGGGCGTGCCTCAGGGCGCAATACTTTCACCAACTCTGTTCCTCATCTATATTAATGACCTGCTGATCGAAACAAATAATCCTGTTTACAGTTTTGCAGATGACAGTACCCTTGTCTCCCACTTTAGATCAGAAAAACCCTTACCAGCGACTGAGACTCATCACCGCAGACAGGAGCAGATTACAGCAATTAATCAAGACCTGGAGAAAGTTCAAACTTGGGGCGACCGAAATTTGGTTCAGTTCAATGCAGCAAAGACCCAAGCAGCCACGTTTACTAAGAGGGCCAGTACAGCGGGCCCTGACATCATTATGGCAGGGTCGACCATTCCTTCATCCTCGTCAATCGGACTGCTGGGTATCTCGGTCAACAGCAATATGTCCTGGCATGACCGTGTTGCTAACATCGCAAAATCAGCCTCCCAGAAGCTTGGTGCGCTATTTCGCAACAAAAAACTCTATACACCGCAGCAGTTGCTCTTGCTCTACAAAGCGCAAATAAGACTGTGCTTAGAATATTGCTCACATATCTGGGGTGCCGCACCAAAGCACACCCTAAAGCTGCTGGATTCCATTTAGAAGAGAGCTGTGCGCCTCGTCGGCGACCCGGAGTTGACTCGGAATGTAGATAGTCTGGAACACCGCAGACATGTAGCCAAGATATCTCTGTTTTACAGATACTTTCACGGCAGATGTTCCGGGGATTTGGTCCGCCTCATCCCGCCCCTGGCAGCTCCTGTCAGACAGTCACGACAGACGGCAAGAGCGCACCAGTTCGTTGTTCTAGGAAAACACCTAGAACATCGCTTTACAGGAACTTCTTTGTCTGGCGCACTGCATCACTGTGGAACTCACTCCCAGGACATCTGCTTCCCACTAATTACAACTTACAAATATTCAAGAGCCGTGTCAATCAACATCTTCGCACACACACCGCTCGTCGAGCGCCATAGGGTATCCCTTTAGCGTGTGTGCCACTGCCATAAAAAAAAAAGTTTACGGTCCAGTGTGACCCCTAAATATTTTACCTCGGTGGAAAAAGTTAACTGTGTTCCGTGTAGGATTGGCGCTCTCATTTCTAGCTTCCTTCTTTTTGTAAACGGGACATGAATGGTTTTCCTAGGATTTAGGAAGAGTCCCTCCCCTTCACTCCAATTCTTGATGATGTTTAGGGCATTTTGCATGCCTCTTATGTTAGAATGTTTCAGGAAAGATCTAACTATCCCTTACTCCAATATATGTGCTATGTCCATGTCCATAAAATTAGAGCCAAATGCCTCATTCAATGATACACCGGCAGTCACTATTGGAGCTTTGTCTGCATAACTACCACCTTTAACTGTTTATGAAGGGAAATATGATGAGAGTAAAATGACAAGCAGTTCACCTATTAGTTGAGAGACCTCAAATTTCGAAAAACTATCATAAAGAAAGAGACACTGAAGAAGCGTTTCAAATGGAAACCTCATTAAATGTTATGGACATTTACCCGTTGGTGATAAACATTTCCGAAAAATGCTTGGAATAAATCGAGTAGAGAAGATATCGACAATAATTTGGAAAACCGTTGGAATTTACAAAAAAAATGTCATTTAGATTCAAATGGTAATTATTGAAGAATAACAAATATGACATATTTCGATATATTTTACTAGCTTTGTCATCTCCTGGCTTCTTGATTATTTATTTGTTAAGCTAATTTTTTAGATGCAATTTTGCAATGTACCTACGAAAACCTAACCAAATAAAACTTGAATATCTTGTCTATCCTCAAAAGCATATTAGCAGACATTAGTGACTGTATATAACCTAATTTGCTTGCTAATCGTTTTTATTCGAGTACATCCGACAGATGATGAACAATTATTAAATGATGATTTTATTTATTAACTGCAATAGGGTATATTATCAAAGAAAGGAACTTGCCTTTTACGAATCAGTAAACTTGTCAGATTTTTCTCGTCGGGAATGAGAGTAAATAAAACAATTACAGCGTTTAACAGTAAAATATTCAATTTAACTTAAACTATTCGATTTGCTTCTTGATGCTACCTTATAGAAAACATATAGCACTTACTTTCTAAGCACCTGGGGTGACAGGTCTTCATAATCGCTGAGATCACTACCAAATGAGGTTTGATCCCCTTTTGTTGCCATGAGGTATGAGTCAGGCCTCCTGGCCCTGTCGTCATTACCTATAATAATAGCAATATTAAGAATGGCGTCATTTAACAGTTTACCTGTATAGTGTTTTGTATGTAATTATCGTAAAATATAAGAAACTAAATAATGGCTGCAAACCAAGTCAGAACCTCCACAATATCACTTGTTTTTCAAAACATCTTTGTTTTAGGCCATACTAACTATGGTTTTACTATTTACTCAAATATTTCAAAGAATATAACTACTATACAATGCAAGCATGGTTAGTTTGAGAAGATAACCCTTGCGATCTTGGAGACATTTCAGCTTTGAATAAAACAAGGGTATTCGTTCATAGGATTCAATGAGACATTAAAATATTTGATATATCTTTGTTTTAATCTTGACAATGACAATGCTGATTTTTGGCGAGGTATACTTAAATGAGAATATAATTAAATTTTACAATTCTCGTTAATTTAACTATGTAGATCATAGAGGCCATAAAACAAATAGCTGCATAAGCATAACTTACCAAAGTTATTTTTAGTTCTTCGTTTAACTACAATGGGATCGAGGTTAGCTAAAAGAAAAGTAAGCAAGTTAAGACATAAAAATACAAAAACCAAGCTCTGCTTTTCAAACACAATAGGTTAAAAAGGTTAATTAAATGTTCAATAAGAAACTTAAATCGCTGTCAATAGCATTAAAACTTCCCCTCTCCAAGGCCACCATCGTCCACTCGCAATGAAAATCCGTTCCTGCCCCAAGTAACACATATCTGATATAGTGGTTATGACTCCTTTTAATGTCGTTTAAAGTGTATATGTTTTTAGATAACTAAAACCCTCAAGTTCAATATACAATATATAGAGTCTTGCATCCGCGAATATAGTCATAGAAGCATAGAATATAAGCATGTTTTAATGGAAATATTAAGGTAAGTTATCATCTACACTGCACTTCATCTGGAGCGGTTCGGTTTAATCCCCAAATTCAATCCGTTATAACTCTCAAACTATACTTAAGTAATTTGAATTGTCGTTCTCATCCCTAATCTTAATACAAATTTTCCATTTGTTTTTGCTTTAGTTAACTACCTACAGTGTTTAGCTGTTGAGCATTTATTTATTTATTAATATAGCCCCGGAATTTTTCAGCAATAGTAAACAAATGTGTACCACCCTAAACGATGGAAGCACTTTTCCAAATTAAAACACTTTTTAGTTCTTGACAATGTAATACTGTTTAAGAAAAAAATAATGTTACGAATTTTTTATTGTTTTTTTCAGGTAGTAGCATCCTCCCTTACAAGTTTTGAGTTCGTCAAGTCAGAAGAACTTACTGCAAGAGGATTAAAAATATCAAAAAGCAAGAATTACGGAAAAAAACGCAACTGCCTGTACTATTGCTTGCCAACGACTTGGCATAATATCAATATTATTTTGTAGCATCAGGTTCCGTTCTTCATCCGCGAAAGCACAGTGTTCCCATTCATCTAATCCCCAATAAATATGATCTCAGGTTCACAGATGACCCAATTTAGTCGCCTTACTGGATTCTTTGTAGAAATGCTGCGATGAAACACCTATGAGCTTTTAAATACCTTCACATAGCCGTCATTTTATGACCGATCTGGAAATGTCAATGTTAATGCTATGTAGAGAATTCCTCAATGTTATGGGACTTGTTCTTAGAAAACGCTTTGGTCTTGTTGCTCTCAATCATCCACCCCATGCGCTTAGTTTTTAATTCTAAATTTATTAATTTCATTTGCTAACAATTCGCTTGAAATTGCCGCTTTTCTTAAGGTAAATTAACTCCATTCTAAGTATAGGTTAACGATATATTTGTATTAGCTTTTATAACACGTTGTGACTATATTTATTTTAGTTGATAAGCGTAGCACATTGTTATTAAGATAGCTTAGCTTGATTTATATTACATTACCGTAGAACGGTCAACGAACCGATTTATATTTTTAAGAATTCTGTTAGTAAAACCTGCAAATACGATTTTTATTTTATTTTCAGTTTAAATATTTTATAACTTTTTGGGGACCCCTTGGTTGCTGAACTCCAATTGCCGGCCGATCATTTAGATCGTTTGGGACCTCTGCTTTTAAATATATTTATCCTTTCAACCGGCGCGGCTGCTGCATTTTTTGTGCCATGCGATTGTTAGTCCGGAGTAATAGGAATGTACTACTTCTCTTAAATTGCAGCTGTCGATTTAAATTCTTAAAAGTTTATCGTTTTGTTAGGGCATATTCTCTGGTGTTTCTTGAATCATTTAGTTTCAATGCATTGGTTGTGGCTTCCGCCGTCACGTTGCCCTCATAATAAACGAGAACTCTAGTCATTTATTGTCTTAGAATTATTCCTTGTATTGAAATCACTGGGCATGTTTCAGTAAATCACTACTTGCTGATTTGACGTAGCGTTTGATGTCGTAGAACGAGAAAGGCAAATTGACAATGGAGAGTTCTTCTAAAATACCCATCGAGGCGAAGAGAAGGTTTGCTGATAGTGCAGTCGTAGAGACTCAGTATTTTATTGTGATTTAATTCTACCCTTTCCTTGGGGATATATTGTGTTGATTTTCTGTTTGTGTTTTGACACGACCGATTATTCGGGATCTAAATACTGTACTGAGGCTTTCCACGTGCGTCATATAAGACCGATACCGTCGAGTTTTCCTTAGCCCTCACACACACTAACGAGGGTTTTACTGGAGGGCCACAACTTTTACCAGCAGGACGCTACTTTTACCGGCAGGCTGGAACCACCTTTTTCTAGTGGGTTGGAAACAGGCTTTACCAGCAGCAATTATCAGCCAATCTCGATCGAGCTGTCGAGACCTCGGCTAGATCTTCCCCTCGGGGCCATCGAGAAGCAGTACCTGAGGTATCTCGTATCTATAGGTGCCCGGCGCCTCCACCAGAGTTCGACGACCGGATTTGGGGTATTGTACAGAAGCTTTATCTTACATTGATTCGTTTGTTTATCTGTTAAATATAATCGCTCTTAGTTTTCCTTTTTTAATATAACTCAAACATTGACCGCCAAGCTCTGAGATGGCTCATTTATTTTATTTTCATTTATTCACTGGTTTATCGGACCAGTTAATCTGATTGCTCTGAATTTTCTCTCTTTTTAATATAAGTCAAGCGTTGGCTCAATAATTTTATTCTTTTCATTCATTTATCGAGTAATATAACCGCTCTGAATTTGATCTCTTTATAATATGAATCAAGCATCGACAGCCACACTTTCAATAGTTTTATTCTAATTTAATTTTTTGTATTAATTTATCGAGTCATTTGATTTAATTACTGTGGCCGTTCATTGATACATATTTTTATTGCTACATATAAAATCGGTGCAGCTATTAGCGCACGCATACCTAGTTGGAATTAGCTTAGTTAACATCAAAGTGATCACTTCGGTTAGTAGTATTTAGTTCATTTAGTTGTAAAGCATACAAAACCGAGTATTAACACCAGTATTGGTCTCCGTACAATCACCATATTGTACATATTAGTAGCTAAATTTAATAGACATTTGACATTATTTTGTCTTTAACTCACAACATCTCCAGTTAACGTGCCATTTTACTCTAGCTAGATTGTTGCTGTGTTTTCAAAAAAATAACCTAGTAGCAAATATATTATTCGTTAAATTTTAGATTGTGTTTTCTTGTTAAGTTAAGTTAATTGATTAATTATTGATTTAATAAGTCAGCCTATATTCTCGTTTTCATGTTACTTTGAATTTAAGTACCTTTTGATTTAATAAGCCGGCCTAGCCACCTTGCACAACACCAGCAGAGCTTTTTAAGTTTCGTTGGATAGAACTGGTGGCGCTCTAACGACCCCACTACTGGGGCCGGGCAATTGTAACACGACTCTCCGGGGCTAGGTTTCTTTTTAATTGAAAAAAAAAATCTTTACTTTCATTTTAACTTCAATCAGAAAAACGTGTTGTAGTTTTCAACCACTTTGCGTTATACCACTTACTAAGCTCAACTTAAACGACGCAATTTTGATGTTAGAAAAGTGTTGCAAAACCCATGACCCCAAACTATTCCAAATAAAAAAGTGAAAAATGGTAGGATGAATAATTTCTGAAAATATTTTTTTCTAAACAGTATTCCGAATGCAAAAATAAAGTGTTTCAAAGTTGGAAAAAGAGCTTCCTCATATAGGATAGTACACATTTTTCTATCATAGCGAGCGAGCTCTATGTAAAAAAAATAAACTAACCCAAGCAACTAACACTCTGCAAATAATTAACAAAAAATCAGACACAAAAAGAGCTTGCGTTATGTTCAAATAATAACCAGAATTAAAAAAAATAATAAAAAAATCATTGAACTATATTCAGCAGCTTAAAAGTTGCGTAGACGGTTTGAGTTTGGTGATAATTTTAAGTAATCCAACTCAAATGAGCAAGTGTATACAGGGTGCCAATTTGAAAACTTACAATGATTATATTTTCTACACAAATGAAAATATCAAAAAATATAATTTCTACAAAAAACCAGAGGAATAAAAATGCGGACCATCCTCACCAACCCCTGAAGCCCTACCCTCCTCCACTTTAAAATATTAAAGTGCCATTTACAAACTCCACTTCTGACACCTCCCTGGAAAGCTTATCAAAAATGTTTTTCATCAATGCCAATATTAATGAGATTTAAGCACGAAATGTTTGTTGAATTTTGAGAAAATATACTGGCTTTTGTAAAATTTGGCTGGAAAAATTAGAGAATAATCGCAAATGATGAAAAATTATTCCAAGACTAAATTAAAACACTATTGTAGTGCTAAAATTCCCTATTTTTGCTATAACCCAAATACTCGTTTTTTGCTTTTTCGTAAAATTTTCAATAAAACATTCAAAATTTAGCGTGCTTGTGATTGCCATCACTTGTGTCTGTATTTTTTCTTTTCGAATTTATATTATAAATCGGAAATATGTATTCTATGGAAGAACGAGTGGAAATGATTTTCCTTTATGGCACTCAGAGTATGTGCTATTGGAAAGCTGCCATTACGTTTAATCAAAGGTATCCTGACAAAAACGTCAGCTACATCTACATAAGAGATTTGGTTTCAAAATTCCGAGAAACTGAATTCGTTGGTAATAAAAAAAGACAACAACTTAAGAGTTGTGAATGAAAATATGCAGATTGGAGTTATTGACCAAGTTACTATAAATGCAAAGGTGTCACTGCGTTATTTAACAACAGTTACCCGCGTATCAAGGAATGCGTTCATCATCATCATCATCATCAATCAGCCCCTTTGCATCCATTGTTAGACATAGGCCTCCCCCATTGTTTTCCAATCCCTTCTATTTTGAGCCCTCTGGATCCAGTTGCTACAAGTTCTCTTTATGTCGTCGGTCCATCGTGTCGGTGGTCTACCTCTGCTGCGTTTGTCTGTACGAGGTCTCCCTTCGAGTAGTCTTTTAGTCCATCTATCATCCTGCATTCGAGCCACATGACCAGCCCAGTGCCACTTCAGTTTAGCGATGGATATGATAACATCATTAACGCTAGTTCTTCTGCGTGGATCCTCATTTCGTATGTGATCTCTCAGGGTCACACCAAGCATCAGCCTCTCGATCTTTCTCTGCGTTACTTTGAGCTTCTTAGCAGTTGTGGTTGTTAACGTTGAAGTTTTGGAGCCATACGTCATAACGGGCAGCACGCATTGGTTACAAGTTTTTCTTTTTAAAGTGATTGAAATGTCGCTCTTTAGTATATGCCTCTTGCTTCCCAAATGCTGCCCATGAAAGGGCGATTCTTCTTTCAAGCTCACGCGCTTGGTTATCTCTGCAAATGCGTATTTCATGGCCGAGATATATGTAACTATCCACCAGCTCAATTTTGTTCGTACCAATGTTTATATTACCACTGGGAACAAGGTTTGTCATAAATTTTGTTTTTACCATGTTTTGATATTCAGGCCAACTCTCGCGCACACCTCCTGTAGATCCCGTAGCTCAGGCTTATGTCTCCGAGGCTATCCGAAATCAATACTATAATATCCGCAAAGCGAAGATTAGTTAGGGTGTTTTTCCATCGATGTTTAAGCCTCTTTGCGGTTTCCATAACTGTGATGAACAACTTGGGGGACAACGTATCGCTCTGCCTTACACCTCGGCCAATGGGTATGCGGTTGGTATTTTCATGTAGCTTTACCGTCATTTTTGCAATTTTGTAGATGTTATGGATAAGTTTAGTGTCTCGGTAATCAATTCTGCATTCCTGGAGTGCCCCCAAAACCGCATCCAATTCAGCGGTGTCGAAAGCCTTGTGAAAGTCGACAAAAGCCAACCAATGTTTTAATGCTCTGTAAATGGTCATTAGTGCCAAAGCCGCCACGGAAACGCGCCTGCTTTACAGGTTGAAAAAAGTCGAGCCTGTTCTCTAGTCGGGTGGTTATAATTCTGGTGAACAGTTTGTAGAGGTGACTCAGAAGGCTTATTGGTCTGCAGTTTTCCAATTCCGGAATATCTCCTTTTTTATGTAATAGGATCACGATGGTATTGTGCCATTTTTCTGAAATTGTGCTATTAAGAGACAGAGATTGAAGGGAGCTCTTAGTTTTTGGAGTAAGCGTTGACCTCCTATTTTGACTGCGTCAGAGAGGGCATTATCTTCACCTGGTGCTTTGTTGTTTTTGGTTTTTTTCAGAGCCAGTTTTATTTCCTCTGTTGTAATAACCGGTAATTCCTCTGAACCCTGATTGACAATGCCTCTTTCAGATGTCAGAAGTTTTGGCGCATAGCAGTGGCGAAGCGTACGAGTAGACAAGGTAGACACTGTCTAACCCAAAAATTGTCTACAGTTTATTTGCCATTAAATTATTTGGTGAAATTGTACTAACTGTTTAATTAACATTTTAAAAACCCGTAATACACAAACCACCACCGACTTGCTCTCCTTATATGTCTATGAATCTCCAAACGAAATAAAAAAAGCCTAATTATAATTCCCGGACCCTAGGAAGACATTTCGAGTTCTGTCTTCCGAACTAATCCAAACACCAATCAGGCTGGCGACACGCTGCGAGTCGGAGCTCAGCGTATGTCGGCGATTTTCTCGGGCACGAAAGACATTATACCCTTTGTCTACCACAGTTGACCAGCTATTTTTATTATGCTGCTGCGGGATACCGTTTACGGGAAGGTTTGATATGGTCGACTGCAGCATTTCAGTTTTGTTTTGTTTCAGGACTGCTGTAAGCTGTAAGCTATGTATATGTTTTTATCTAATATTTATGTATAAGTTACTTTTATATGTTGATATGTATTTTTTGAATTGTTCCCCATTTACTCTCTCTATATTTACTAGTACAGAATTTTATTGACGTGACATGGGAATGGGGCTCTAATTTAAGGAGAGATTTTGGGTAAAACAGTTTTTTTTTTTGGCTAATATCTCTGCAACAGAGCCTAGGATCGAAAAGCTGACACGCGATGACTCTGTGTTACCGGGGCATCAGTGGGGTGGGGGGATTATAATCCCACCCCCACCTTCTCGGATAACCAAAAATTTCCGAAAAAATTGGGAAAAATTGAAAAAACCTAAAAAATTGTTAGGAACGTTAATAAAAGTATTATAAAACGAAATAAGGAAATAAAAATAATGAAAAAAGTTAGAGAAACGCGGTTGGCGAAAAAAAGGCGCAATAGTTCAGCTGCGCGGTCGGGGATGATAAAAATGGGAAGAATAAGAATGCTTTATGAAAAAAAAATCAAAAATTTTTAACAAAATGGGGAAAAATTGAAAAAAAACCTAAACAAAATTCCGGAAAGTTATTATTATAAAACGAAATAAGAAAAAATAATAATGAAAAAAACAAAAGATTGGTCGGAAAGTTAACGAAAGTATTATAAAATCAAATAGTAAAAAAAATAATAATAAAAAGAGGAAAAAATTGTTCGAAAGGCTAATAAAGTATTATAAAATGAAATACAGAAGAAAAATAATAAAAAAAAGTTAGAGAAACGTGGTTTCTGCGAATAAAAAGTAAAAAAAAGGAAAAAAAAATGTCGAAACCGGGGGCAAAAGTTGAGAATTAAAAAAACTCACTTCGTAATATGTTTTTCAGAAGTTTCACTTCAGTTGTGTGCTTATAAAGGTGAGGCACATATTTTTTTATATTTTAATTAGTATATATCATTGTTTTATTTCATAGGGTTTATGAAATGGAGAAATATGAGTTGATAAACATTTTTTGACATTAACAACGATTCTTATTATCTTTGTCTACCCAAACAAAAAATTCACGCTTCGCCACTGGCGCATAGTCTATCTTTCCTTCACCAGGGTGACGACTTTTATATAGTAGTTCGTAAAATTCCTCGACAATGTTCAGTATTTCTTTTCTGTTTGTCGTAACATTTCCTTCTATGTCTCTCATTTTGCATATTTCTCTTTTTCCGCTTGTAAGTTTCCTGCGAAGTACTTTCATACTTTTATTATTCTCTATAGTGTGCTCGATCTCTTTTCTCTCATATCCTCTGACATCCCTCCTTATCGCTCTAGACTCTAGATATTTGTTTATTCATTTCTTTCATTTCTTCACCCGTGGTTACCGCTTCACTTCTTCGCCTCCTTCTCTCTTGCATCAGTTGTCTTGTCCTGTCGGTGATTCTTGCTTCCCTTCTTGATCTTGGGCAGTATTTTCTTTGACCCTCTGATAGGGCCGCAACTATAGCATTGTTCAAAATATCCACACTTGCCTCCGCATCCGGCGCTTCTAGCAGATCGTCGATGCATCGCTGGAATTCAGATATGTCTGGTGGGGGTTGCCACAGTTGGCTGCTTGATTTATTGGCCATTTTATGGCGTTCCCTTTTTAGGTTAAGTGAGATTTTGGCTCTTACTATCCGATGATCACTCCCAGTTGAGAATTTATTCAACACTGATACATCTTTGACGATATGTCTTTTATCAGTTATCATGTAGTCAATTTCATTTGTTATCCGGCCATTCGGGCTCTTCCAAGTCCACCTTGAATTGAGTTTTTTGGCCAGTGAAGCTATTCATAAAGAATAAGTTGTTTTGTAGCAGGAATCCCAGCATCGTCTTGTGTGTCCTGTGATCTTCCCAAGCGCGGTTTATGTCCTCATAAAAGAGATCAACTTCCTCATCTGTATGGTCAGCGATTGGTGCGTAAACTTGTATAATCTAGACACAGTATCAGGCATTTAGTCTGAGTGTTACGTAACTGACCTTGGATGACATTTTTTTTAAACGATTCGATACTTGTGGCGTTTGTGGACCATAAAGTCAGTTCCTCCGACAGAGACGTTTTCCTCGCTGGCATGATAGAAAGTGTCTCAAGATTTCCATTTGTAGAGTTGTTCCCCACGTCTTCTAACTTCGCAGAGGCCAACGACGTCCCATTTAATATACTCCAGATCAACCTCCAGTTCGCTCAATCGTTCCTCGGAGAGCAAATACCTGACATTGTATGTCGTTATTTGCAGTGTACAATATTTGGATGTCGCTCTCTGTTATGCCAGTTTTTTGCGATAGAGTGACCGCCTATAGACTCTCTTTATAGGGTTACATTAAATCATTGGTTTACAAAGCCCAGCTGGCTTCTCTGGAAGAATTGCGTCAGAGGATAATTGACGCTTACCAAAGTATTCCCAGAGACATGTTTCAGAAAGTTAGGGAGGAATTTGAAAATCAATTTTATTTATGTTTAGAACAACATGGAAAGGTACATTTTCTGAAAAATTTTGCCAACATTTCTTACTTAAATTTCATTAATTCCGGCATGGCTGAGAGATGTCACGAGTAGGGTAGTACCATTTACGATTTTAAAGTGGGTAGTGCTTCAGGTGGTTGAGGGTAGTCTGCAAAATACATCATAATTATTCCCCCGCGTTTTTACAGAAATTGTATTCTTTGGTTATTGATGTTTTCTTTAGTGTAGAAAATATAGCAATAATTGTAAGTTTTCAAATTGTCAGCCTGCGTATATGGATTAAGTTTTTATGAAATATATAGGTGATACATAGTGGAATAAAATCTAATATCCACTTCATTAAACAGGGTCTTACAATTAAAGGATTAAAAAGTATAGGGCCCTCGTTAACATAACTGTAGTTCACATCGATTGCCCGTGCGCCCTGTACACACTACAAAATGGTCGTAATGTGTATCTCGACAGGCAGGACAATTTTTGCATAAAGAGATAGTGAACTTTATTAAACCATTACACCACCCTGCAAATGCAAAAATGATTAGGATGCAAACAAAAACCCTATGTCAGTAATCTAGACTACTGAAATCCAAAATAAATTAAAGATTTAAGATAACCTCAGCAGTGTATGTCTATCGCCACATGTTATTTACACAGCCACACCACAAAAGTTCAAATTGTGTTAGATATAGAATATAGAAGCAAACACTCTTCTAAAACTCAAACACTCACTGGCATAGTCAGCCAACAGCCCCGTCTTGAAGTGCCCTCTGGCGGGTCTCTGGGGCTGATCCAAATCCAAACTGTTTGGACGAGGGGCCGGGGGAGTAACAGAAATTGCTGGCGGTAGGATCTGGAGTTGAACCACCGGTTCCGGGATGAGAGGGGATGGTGAAGGGAGCGGAGGACCAAACGTTGGTGGGGTGGACATTTGAGGTGGAGGCGTGGCCGTGACTGAGTCTGGAAGAGTGTAAGGAAGAAGTGCGTTTAGTTTTCATCAAGTGCAATTGCGGAAAATAAGTGTATGTACATAATGATGGAATTATTTAGCGCCGAATATTACTTTCCAAGAAATTGTTAAAAACTGTTGCGTGATAACATGATAACGCCGTGCCATTTTATACGTGCATATACATTATTGGCATGTTCGAGTGTCGCCCAAATTTGTGTATACTGGAAACGGATTGTTGTATTATTTTCGACAAAAACTTCGATATTTTAAAATTAAATTGAGTAAAGACCCGATTTCTAAAAAAATAAGAATTTTAATTTAAACCGTCCTACACTAGCTAAAATACTTATTTAAGATATTTTACCCAACAATTTGTGTCATGCTCAATAGGTCATTTTAAATTGATCATGCCTACCATTCTCGTAAGAAAATGAGCATTATCTGAAGCCCTTGAAATTATAAAAGTTAAAGATTATGAGTAATTTTTTTATCAGCACCTCAGTTAGTAACACTAGCATCTAGTAAATTCTCTTAATGTGGCCTAAATAATCCTGTTTAACGAGGACTTATTTGCCTACTTCAAAGATAAACCTTACACGAAGAGATTTGTTTATTATTCATTGAGGTATTTGTTACATCATCAGAAGACACGTATCAATATGTTGAAAACATGATGCTATATTTTCATCAAGAAGGAAATGCTGAAGTAACAGAAGCAAGCAATCATTTGCATATATATCATCAGTACAGATAGGAGAATATGTGGTCATTCATACAAATTCAAGTCAATTACATTTTCAAGTACTTAGTAACATACCTTTATCTCCCATAGCTGTTGCCCATGACTCTGCTGAATTGGACCGGGCTCTAAATTGACGAGACTCATTATTGGAGGGTATATCTGAAACAGGAGATTATGCATTATTTTAAAAATATTTTCTTCCTGAGTAAATACAACATTTCTGTTAACTACAGAGAGTAAGAGTTCTTACTTTTCAAACCATGCGATTGTATTCTTAGAACTATTGTTAACAGACAACAAATCACCATAAAATTCAACACAAATGCCCAATACAAACCTCTACAGATAGGTGAATATATGTAGTACTACTAAGATCTACATGCCAAAACTATCGCTTATATTTTATACCAATTATTTATTTTTAGTAATGGATGAGACCGTTTAGTCAGGGTACAAATTGTCACTAGTTCTGCAATTAATACTACAATTTACTTAAATTTTACATTTTCAATTACATTAATCCATTATTAAAATACCTCTCCATTTTAAATATGTTAGATAAAGGGACAACTTAAGTTATTTTTGTGTTGTATGAGCTGCCTTCGAAATTATTAATAGATTTATTGATATCAAGAATAACTTAACAAATTAAGTTCAGAAATTATTTATCTCTCCTTCTTTGCAATAATATTTTTTTTTTTGTATTGACAGCTGATACACTTTACAGAAACATACTGGATTATGACCATGACATACACAATAGCATCCAAGAAAGGACTAAAAATGTTTTTAACGCAATGATTATCTGAACATTGACAAAAACGATAACATTGTTAAAATTTTTAACGAAATATACAATACTCTCATATCCCATACCCAGAGACCGGCTACCGGCCTCTACTAAAAAATCTGATGCAATCATTTGCATGGCTCTTTCAGTGCAGCATACAATCAATCATTGTGTCTATGATCATTATTTTATAAAAAGCGAAAAGCCGAGAAAAATTTCAAAAGTTCAAGAAGTAGCTTCTTGACAACCCTCTTAAAGCCAAACCTCAGATCAGGTGACAGAAATATAAATCTGTACAGTATTATATGTAATAAGAGCGTTGGATTTGTACAGCAGTTCTATGCATGCCTTGGGACACTTAGCCTTTTTTAAGGCAGGTATTAAAATCGGATGTGTACAATGAAAAAAAGAGGTGGACCCAAAACACTTCCTTGGGGCACACCTCTGTTGAATGTGACACACTCCGAAAGGTAGGAATCAATGCACATATGTTGTTGTCTACCTGAAAAAAAAAACGTGACGGCCCATTCCAAATAGCTCAATTTCATACATAACGTCGAGTGGTCCAAACTATCCAACGCCTGGCTATAGTCCAGTAGTATAAGTACGGTATTCTTTCCAAGATTGCCAGCGTTATAGATGTCATCATATATGCAATAAGGGTGCTGAGGTGCTTTGACCTTGTAGGCGATGCACTTACAGGACGATACTGTGTTCTAAAATTAATTAATGTTGTGAATTTAACGTATTGTTTACCATTTAGATTTTCATCATATGCGAGTTCCAAGCTGTGCTGGTTTGCTTTCAATTAATAGGTAATTCAATAATTGACTAATCACAATCCAGCTCTTGACTGAAGAGAGAGAGTCGTTACATCAGATTTTAGCGATTTTTCGGAGTTTATCGTGCCGAGAGATTATAACATCGTAGGTTTGTCAGAGACTTAGCTTCATGGAGGATATCTGACGATTGCTTGAATATTGATGATCATGCTCTGGTTGCGCTGTGGTTTCTATATCAAAGCTTCACTTATTATCCTGTCTAACGATTGCTTCAATATTGATTATTATGCTCACTGAAATTTAAGATCTTAGCTGTTCAACTTGCAACCAGTGCACTGGATTTGTGTAAAAATCGTCGGAAAAGATTTTTTTTAAATGTTATGGGCTTGGATTAATCTGAAGAACTCTCTAGTGAATTTCCTGCCCTCTTTTGATCATGTATTATCTAGCAGTGACTTAAATATCAATATGTTAAACCTGAATAGCAGGTTTTTAAATAAATATAATTTGTCATTTAGTAATGCAATCTGAATCTGTAAAACTCCCCAATATTCTCTTCATGTGCATCACTTGATGTGCTTCCCATAATCTCTGTATCCGCGAAGTGGTACAGTTTGACATTATATGAATATTAATGTCTCAATAATGGGGCGAAGTCTCTCCCGATTTTGTTTAATTTGTTCATGTCTTCTTGGATCTAAAATATTTATAATCTTTTCCAGAATGTTCCCACGGATATACAGGGTATTTCACAGCTTCCTGGTCATACTTATTTGCGTCATGAACTACCAAATCTCCATATTTTTGGAGCATTTTTTAACAGAGTAGCGGGGTAACATCTGTTTAATAGTGTAGATCTACTAAATCTACCATATCTTGCAAAAAGCCTACAAGATATACAAAAAAGGTCACAGTGGGTTTCAGTATATGTAAGACATTTAAACAATCCAAAATATTTGGAAGATTGAACTTCTCTGTAATTTTTTTATGGAGCGAATGGAAAGTTAAAACCTTATCCTAGGACAAAACAGTTGTATTTTTCAGCATCCGAAACAGGTTTGCTTGAGGGATCAATTTGCATGTACACCAATGTCATTGCTACTTTACCAAAACGTTTTCATAGACAATATTCACATAAACCATACACAATACACGCATGCAATGCTTCTGATCCTAAAGACTAAACTAACTGTCGCAAAACGCATTTGCTGGCAGGGTTGCCACTTCCTAATTTATTCTATAACTATTATCATTTCCTTCCGGCGGACTCCGTTTGACTTGAAGACCAAATTATTGTTTAGGAAGATCGAAAAATTAAATTAAGTAAATGATGAGGTTGTGGAGCGAGTTATGTCAAAATGTACCGCTATTAACTCCGGAAAACAGCAAGAGTTTGGGACTAGTTATTCACAGTAAATTTAGATTCGAGGCTCATGACTTCGATATGCTACAGAAATCATATTGTAAGTTAAAGATTATATACACAGAGACACTCTAAAAACTTCTCTTTTTTCACATAACTCCATTATTTGATGCTTCAAAGTGGCTCAACTCCGAAAGCGTTTCGCTCGAGAACGGGGATAGATAGTCAAAAGCCGGCGCAGTGTACGGTTTATTTTGGTGAATTGTTTTGCTTCTGTGCTTTAACATGTCATTACAGGTCAGTAAAATTTATAATATTGTTATTAACATAATTTGTACAAGTATTTCTTTTATTCTCATGTATAATTCATATTTGATGGCATAACCTGTGTACATATTTAATGAAATCGTTTTATGCTGTGAACAACACTGCTTTAAATGAAAACAGAAAATGTATTATTGTCTTTTCATGCTAGGATTTTAATTTTAGTATGACTGAGAGTGTACGCAAGGGCCTTGATGAATCTACTAACCATTTCCTACCCTGACGGGAGAATATCCTATTTATAAATATAATGATCATTCTAGAGATATTGGCCCAATTTGCAGCTAAATAGCTGGCTAGCCTCCGTAATCCAAGACCTCAGTACCTTCCAGCAGCGTCTGGCTAACTAACAACAACCGCTTCAGTTTTAAATGTATTGTTACAAGTGTGGAACTACGAATTGTGGTACGAGTGACAGTAATTTAATTAATTATTATACTAATAAAGGTTGTACAGCATAATTCGATTTAGGAATTTAGATTGAGGGTTTCTCTGCCGTACTCTTTCCCCTCATGAATTCCAGGCTGAGTACGGCCCGATTTTATCTAATAATTTGGCACATTTTTTTAAATAAATTAGGCTTATTAGGAATATGTGGTTTCATTTACATGACGCACCTTTCCCTCAAATTTCCCTAATTAACGTAGGGATTGGTTATCTTTTTAATCTATTTTGACGGTCATTGGCAAAATAAAGACAACGCACAACTTATCTCATTCAACTATGTTGAACAGGCCCGGGTATGTTATACTATAAGCCGATCTGAGGTACCTTACTTTTGCAGCTGGCTTTTGAAGGGGTGTCATCAGAAAGTCCTTGAAATTTGCACGTACTCTTCGGTTTTTTTAATAATGACCATAGTGGGGCAATGATTAATTGTTTATTGTATGTACTAATGTATTATTATTGCAATTTTCTATAATGGGAGGTGTGTATTTATTTCATTTTTATTGTTGTGTGGTACGTATGATTCTTCACATGTAGATTAAGTTAACTGTATTAAAATAATATTGCATATATTTTCATATGGTTTAACATTATATTTAGAACAGACGATTAGATTAATAGCTATGCCAGATCTTGTCTCCTCGTTTTTAATGCAGTTTTTTAAATTAAATAAAGGTTTTTTGATTGATCTACTGTTTGATTAATTGAAAACCGGACGGCATGAAATCTGTGTCTTGTGAAAGAGGGCTAAGTCTAAAGAGCCACACTATGAACACATTGCTACACATCCGGCACGTAGAGAATTGAGGACACACTAACATTGACATTCGGAGTAGCATTAATTAACGTATTGACACCCCAAGATTGTTGAAATACAGTTAGTTAGTGCACAGTGCTTCAATTATATGTGCTGCTGGTTGAATAAATAATGAAATTCTAAAATTGAAATTTGAGCCTCAATTGAGGCAAGGAAAAACTACAATCCTAATGAAAATCCTATGGCGGCCTACACAATGGTATTTACTGTCAGTCCACTTCTATGGAAACAAATACACTTTCTGAAGGCATCATGTAGTTTTTTTCAACTTTGTAATATTCACTTTGATTTATCTTTAAAATATATTTTAGGCGATTTAAAAAAATTCTAGGATTTATGCAAAAAATAGCTGCATAAATATAGGTGGACCCCTGCACAGCCCTGATACGCCTTCTTTCTTCTGTCTACTATTTATTTTTTAATTTAAGAAAAGATCTTCATAGAAGGCATTTTAAAAATGAAATATAATTAGAGGCTTCAATAAACGAAAATTTTACAGACCAACAAAAAATTAATTTCAGATGAGATTTCATAAGACTGGAAGGTATATAGAAAAATTTCATTCAAATATTTCGAAACAACGCTAGTATAAAATACAAATACAATCCTAAAATCGTGAACTGAGCATAACACAACATCAATAAAACCTGCTTCTAACTAAAAACCAAGAAACATAAAGTAAATTTTATAAAATACCACCTTGTTAGCTACGCCCGTTTATTAAGATTCGCATTGCAGAAATTATTATCGGCGATGACAGTCGTCATTAATTATAATGGCGGAGATACAAGGTACGGAAATAATTTAAAATTTAGTTGATTTTCCGCCTAGGTCACTTCCTACGCCTTTTGGAACTGGCTTTTACAATGTAGTGGCTAAAGTTGCTATATAGTCGGATTGGGAGCGTTAAACTCATTCATTTCCAATTAGAGATGTTATAGGTATATAAAGCTTTAGGTGTAAAATACTTAATCGCCGCTCGCAAAAGAATGTTGCTGAAGGATGAAAATTCATCTATAATAACAAATAAGACGGAAGAGGCAGTATTTTATCTATTTTCTTAAAGTCACTCAAATAAAAGTAGGGATGAGTTTGGTATACTTGTACCTATGTTGAATGTTTTGCTAGCCATGTTAAAATCATCAAGGGATTATTTAATTTTTTTAGACATCTGCTAACATGGTTAGCGAAACGCACGTCAAATGTACAAATTATTTATCGGTATTATGGAAAAACTGTGTCTTAGAAACATTGGCTTGAAGATTTAACTTTATACTTTATCTGTTAATGCATGTGTAAACTTACTTTAATGAAAATTATTCATTCATTTTTTTCCAGAGGAAAACATCACAAAATACATATAAATCCTTATTGCAAGCAGCTTGGTATTTTATCGGATATGCTTCCACCCATACGAAACACTATTAACTGAAACTTTTCGTGGGCATTTTTAATCCATACTAAGAAGCGCTTAGGATCTGAACCCCTTCACGTAATTTGTGTCTCCATAAAAATTACGTGGATTTAACGTATAAAAACGCTTTGCAAACATGATAGTTTTCACAAGATTTTTAGTATTACGAGTCTTGTAATTTAGTATTTAACATTTAAATTTCAAGATTTCAAATTTTGAAAAGGAGACAAATTTGTCTGGAACGTAAGGCATTTTTTCTTTATATTTTAGCCTCATTAAGGTTAATAAAATGTCAATTTATATTCTAGGACCTAGACTGAAACCATCCTATTGCCTTCAAATTAGCCGCGCAAAACACAAATATTGACCACCAAAAGACGACTCCGTCACAACAATATAGAACATACCTTAATCAATTGGTTAGTTTTGTTAGGGCCCAAACGCGGTAGCGAAAAGTCCTATCACTAGCCATTTTCGAAAGGTAGTAAATCACGCGTCACCAATCAAATATATTTGTAACAATAGTCATTATTGCCAGTATTATTTGGAAAAACCAAAGAAATTACCTATTTGTCGTAAAAATTATTACATTAATACACGTTTCCTATAAGATCAATGTCGATGAAAAATAAGTAGAAATATTGAATTGATAGTTTCGTTGCAACCTATTTTCGCCGACTGTAACGGTTTCTTATATGCTTTATAATGTCGATCCCCTCTTGATAAATTTCCACAGATTGAATAAAGTGATGAGGATGCAGGTTTGATTCGATAGCCCCACGCAGACTCACACATCCTCAAAGGAGCTGTATTTTTCAAACTGGAATTGTTTCGACCGTTTCTATATACACTGTATTCTGAGCTAAAAACCTCAGCACTGTACGTTTGAAACTTAAAACAGATAACGTTCAGGACTCCTAAATTAGGTCAGCTCAATAAGCATCCTAAAACATCTACGAAGGTAACATAAAAATGTGATTACTTATTGATAAAAAGTTGATACAAACGTCAAAAACCTTGACATCTCGTCTAGCTGCAATCAAATATGCCTCTTATCAAAGGGTAATTATACATTTTTCAGTTATCTTCTGAGCTATTTTAGGATTTTTACGGAGCTAGCCTTATTTAATGACTGTAAATTTCATCTATTTTAACTTTCAAGTGTATTGATAGTCTATAGAGGTCCTAACCATTACTTTGAACATTTAGCATGTAAAAATTCTATGGCCAGAGTTAGAAAAGATGTAAACATGCTATACTTAAAATCAAGTATAAAGAACTTTGGTTAATATAAATAATTAAAAGAACAACTGATTCAGGAAAAGATTATTCAGGCATATCTATTATTTTAGTCCAGACACTGATGAAGGATGAAGGACAAAAGCTGTCAAATTCTGAGAACATTGCCTGAAAACTAAAACGGAGTTTTATCAACAACTAACTCAACTCGCTCTTATACTACATGTTTGCTTAATCAAGCGGAACCAAAGGAACTAATCCTGGAATCTCACTAGTCACGCTCGATCAACCAATACAATTGACTATATGGAATAGGCCCTCTATCTCTATTTAAACTATTCTTACATTTAATAATTTCCATACTTTCATATGTGTCTAATAATCTCCTATCAGTTATATTATGAATTAATTTTAAATGTTTAATTGTTATTCTATGTTTATTATCAAAAGCATGCTCGGCAACACTTGATTTTGCTGTTCTACCATACTTTAAATGAGCTATGTTGTGTTCTTTGAACCTCGTTTGTATAGACCTTCTAGTTTGCCCAATATATTTTTGGTTACAATTCATGCATCCAATTTCATATATTCCATTTCTTTCTAATATTTCAATTTTGTCCTTTGAATCACCTAATAATTTCTTAATGTTGAACTGAGTTTGGTATACTGATTTTAAACCTACTTCCTTAAAGACTTTTTGTAGTCCTCTAGTATACTGAGGGATTATATGGTATAGAGACAAGACAAGTTAAAAACACTTTGAAGAAATGTAGCATCCTTATTTCTGATCAAATTAAATACAAATTATCTGTGAGCAATTCTACTATGCCGAAATTATATTGTCTTCCCAAGATTCATAAACATGGGAAGGCAATGCTTCCCATAGTCTCGGCAATAGGATCGCCAAATAATCAAGTTAAATGAAGAGTAAAGGCTGTGTGCATGTCGAGTTGAGACAATTTGATGAGATGAACACTGTTGCGTTCGGTTATAAATTTGCCGGAATTTTTTATTTAGAATTTTTTATTATAAAAAGGAGTTAACTCCATCCATCGTCTAAAATCCGTTTAAAAACAATTTTAAATGGCAAAATTGTATAAATATCCGAAATTTCCGGTCTTTTAGGGCGATAGCCGTGGCTTCGGAGAAATTTGTCGTGGATTTTGAAGCGAATATTAATTTTAAATTCAGTTCGCTTCGTGTCACTACATTGCCTGAAAAATCACGAGACCCTGGAACTGAATCGCTCAGGGTACTGCCAGGTAGGCGCAATGCCCGACACTCCAACTTTCCGATTTCGGTAGAGATGAGTAGCTGGTAATGTATAAGCTGTGCTAAAAGGTCCGTACTTAAATTATTTGTTAGATATCAACTAAATTAGTACGTTAAACAATCAAACAGTCAATGCAAAATGTACCACTCAGTTACACTAATACTAAATTACTAATACAAACAAAAAACTAGGGAACAACAATCGAGTTGAAATCTTATTACAAGCCTATACTGTCTTATTATTTTGAAAGTGAATTTTAATAAAGTATATTAATACTATTGCTCAGCAACTGAACACTTTCCTATTGGGTAACACCCAGAATATAGAATTTAATAAAACACAATTTTAGTTCGATGCTTTAAAAAATGTGTTTTACTGATATTAGAGAACAATAAAGAAACATTGAGTCGCCATTTCTCAAGTAATGCGTACAAAAAAGAAATTATATATTTAATTAAATATTTCATTGCTTCACCACTTATTTCTGAGCTTACTGTTTGAAATATCAGGAAACTAATATTAAATATCCAGAGCAGGCAGAATTTTTAGAAACACCAGTAGAAAACAAAGTATGAAAACCATCGCCTGACAAGATTCGTAAGTATCTCTATAGTTCACAGGATGTGCGTCTTCGAGCAAACCGTACGATGTATTCTACATACATGGAAAATGTTTCGTCAGTTATTGTGGTGTGTTGTGTGCTACAATCAAGGGAACTGCATTGTCATACAGACCACATTACAAAAGAGCATAGAACAATATCAAGCTGAAAAACAACACTACTTTGAAAATGAAGAAGAATAATAACTTATTAGCTATTTCAAATCAAATGATAGTATTACATTTACAACCAACACATACGATTATTATCCAGGAGTATGCAATCAAATGCAATCCGACAGACGAGCAAATGGACTTAAAAGCTATGGAGCTTACTAAAATATCAAATAAATGAAAGGACAAAAACTATTATACCGCGGAAAATGAACGTTTTAAAAATAT
>MU190359.1:8429-26550 GCA_016904865.1 Pissodes strobi
ACACAGTCAAGTTTAAACCTTCCAAGATTTACCATTCCGATTTGCTTTCTTTTGAAAGAAATAACATTATAAAAGCTAGAAAGACCACTGAACTACGATCCAAAATCACAAATTTTTTAGAACTTGAAAATAATTCGCGAATTTGTCCAGGCAAAAAAGATTTTGTAACGAAACAGGAAGTCACAAAACAAAAGCGTTTTCTTTGCAAGACCCTAAAAAGCCTTTATGGTGATTTTACAGCGAAGTATCCAGAAATTAAAATAAGCTATGCATTTTTTTGTAGAAATCGTCCCTTTTGGGTAAAAGCTATGAAAGTAGCAGATAGGGATACTTGCAAGTGTGTGATCCATGCGAATATTGAATTATTCTCTCAGGCTCTCTATACTCAAGGAGTTTTAAAATCAAAAATTCTTGATGCAATAAAATATTTATGTTGCGATGATGAAAGGCGAGAATGTCTCTTAAGACTTTGTGATACATGTAAGAATTTTAAAATTCTGTTCAATGAATTTGAAGAAAATAGTAAAATAAAATATTATCAGTGGATTAACAAAAAAGAAAGTTATGTTGAAACAAAAACGAAAACAACGAAATTTACAACCAAAGTAATGAAAGAGCATTTTACAAGTACATATTTAGAAGTAGTTAAACAGTTTGAAAGTCAGATTTTACTCTTTATGTCTCATGAATACAGAATATTACATCAACATTCAGAGATCACCGACTTGTGCATTGTGACTTTAGTGAAAATTACAACTTAAAATACAGTAAAGAGATCCAAGCTTTCCATGTTGGTGGGTCCCGAAAACAAGTGACATTACACACTGTTGTCTCATATTCCAAAGTTAACGGTGAACTTAAAATTAACTGCTTTTGTTCACTTTCTGAATGTCTTAAACATAATGTGGCAGCAATTTGGGCTCACCTTCTGCCAATTTTGAAGAAAATAGCTTCAAATAAAACAGTTTTACCTTTTTTTAAGTGATAGTCCTGCCACTCAATATCGTAACAGATTTATGTTTGCTTTTATTGCTAATCAATTGCCCAGATATTTTCCGAAAATCGACACTATTACTTGGAATTACCATGAGATTGGGCACGGTAAAGGAGCACCTGATGGTGTGGGAGGAACATGAAAGAGAACTGCTGATCGAGTCATTTCCGAAGGGACACATATTCCATCCTTTAATGTGTTGATAAACGTGCTCAAGAAAAGATGTTCCGGTATTGAGACAATCCAAATAAGTGAAGAAGATATAAACAGATTTGCCCAGAAAATCGAAAAGTGTACTATACTTTCTTTTAAGGGAACTCAAAAAGTCCATCAAGAATTCTTTAGTAGTGCAAATACAGCTAGAATCCATTTAAGATCGTTATCTTGCTTTCGATGCAAAGGTCCCTGTGACCACTTTGGCAGTGGATCTTTAAAATATGAAACTAATTCCGCTTATGTTTCTGATATTTCCGAGGATATTCCATATGATTTATCTTCTGACGAGGACATGTTGCCTCTAGCCAGTTTTGTACATAAGCGTGTGAAATTTCACGAAGTATATAGTGACGATGAACCCAGTACCTCAAAACAAAAATTTAATATTAAAGCAGGCACATATGTTAGTAACTGTTTACCAAGATGTCAAGAAACTTACCCAACAACAAACATTCAGATATGTCGCTGTATGTCAAGATATAATTGACGAGGATATCAAAGTAGTTTTTCTTAAAATTTGTGATGGTAACAACAAAAATCAAGTATTTAAGATGGATGATACAGCTTTTATAACTGCAGATCAAATAATTGAGATATTGGAACAGCCTGATTTAGTTTTAAAAGGAAACAGAATTTTTTATAAATTTTCCAAAGAAATCAATGTTTTCGAAAGTATGTAAATAGGCATAAATAGAATATTTTGTTTAATAAATTAACATAACCATGTGTATTTTAGTTTTATAATGTGTATTTACTTGGGTCTTTTAATTTTGTTCAGATTAAAGCTATATGAAAAATTCTATTTTGTATTTGTAATCAGTTTCCTGCTTCAGGCGTCAGTTACCTGTACTACAAAAATCACGAATTTGAAAAAAAAACTCAAAAATTGGCAACTTTAAGATAAATTATAAGTAAATGTTTATTATGGTTCAAACCTTTTCTTCAATTTTAGAATTTACTATTTTGTATCAGTTACCTGTCGACCACATCAGTTTCCTGTTTTGTCACAATTAAAAAAAGCAATAAAAAACATAAAATACCTAAAAAATTGAACGTTTTTTGGGGTCAACATATTATTTGGCATTTTAGCTATAATCTCACGCTGGCTTTATTCTTGTATGCCTAGTTTCATACACATCACATATTTTTCCTTGAATTCTGCCACTTTACAGATAAACACCCATCTCTTTATTTCACTGCAGAACATAATATTTTCTAGATCGCTGACATTTTTCAACCCAACCTAGTGTCATTGTAATGTTTTATAGCATTTCCACTTAGGTATAGCAATCCAATCTTTGCAGCAAACAGCAAGTGCGATTTCATTGGCTCGAATTATATTTGCTAGATATCCCATGATATAAAAGGGTTTCTGGTTTTCCAATGTCTTCTCTTCACTTTGGCCCAACTTATTATTAGAATTTTAAGTAGAATCCGAAAATGTAATAAAATATAGGGTGTTTCATTTAAAAAAGTGTAACTTTCTTTGACCATCCTGTATATAAAAAAGTGACGATTAAAACAATACAAAAAAAAATAAAGATCATTTTATTAGGAATAACTTTTGTGTTTAAGTTTTTTTCCAACCCTCGTAGTTTTCGAGATAAGGTATAGGCTCCTCTTAAACGGGCCACCCTGTACGGTATTTAGTTTTATGCGTGTGAAAGGATGAATGCACGACAGTAGTTGGAAAACATTTTATATATTGATCATATTTAATGCACATTAGATCCTGCACTATTATAACGTAATACCTAAAATACATGCTTCAATTCACACCCTATGAATAAAACCCCACCTACCTATGGTAATACAGTCTGCTAATTAAAGTGGTCAATTATAAAATTAATTATCATCCCCTCCTTTATGGTGATAAATGATTTAAAAATTAATTCTTTATACCAACCAAAGAGTAAGAGAACACATAAGCTCCATTCCTAGGGTAGAAAGTAACTATTTGATAGCTAACACTACATGCATGGTAATTTGTAGATGGGAGGTTATGTAATGTTGAAATACATATATATTATCAGGAGATAGGTACAAAATATAGGTAACAAAGTTCCAGAAAATTACTAAGACCAATTCGATGTTTGCAAAGGGTATAGGAATGAACTGAGGAACAGTACGTTTCAGTAATAAGAACCGTAAAGAAAAAGGAAATCATTTAATTGCAAAAGAAATAAGCTTTGGGGAGTTTATAAATTTAAAGCTGCTAAGTGATGAAATGGCAGAGAAGTAAAATGCCACAAATGGAAGGCCATCGACTTCTCTAGGTTGCAGCTGATGCGTATTTTTCCACAAAAAACGGGAAATTGAATGTACTGTCTAAAACTTGCTGTATATTATAGCTTTCTTCATTATCTTCAAGATTACTGGTGCTTAATTAACCAATGAAAAGGAATAAAAAAAACTTAGATGATTATTTCTAACGAATTGCTTTTTTTGCGCTTGTGTTATTGTTCTTCTGCAAATTCTTATGCTATTACGAAAATACTTACCTATAATTTTGTGAGGATACGAGAATTACTATAACTTGATATTCGTTGAATAAGATCGTATGCGACCTCGTTAAATGTATTGATACCTTGCTACAATCCACATAATTGAAAGAAAAATCGAAAATAGAATTTGTCCTCACATTATGTTGACAAAGGCTTTAGTACCACCATTCACATTGTATTCTCTGCTTTATTCACCCTATACATCCTCCGTTTCCTTTTTGGGTCACCCGTAACAGCTGAAACGCATATTATACATATACCCAAAGGTATAACATTCATTATATATTCTCCGGGTTTACAGACGGTGGAGAATATAATCTGAGACTTTGTTTAGCTCCAGTCGCAGACGCGTTTAGTACCTGCTTCGATGCGAGATTCACGAACAAAGATTGTCCTTGAATTTGCCCGTCAAGGTCATATGATGTGTATTCTGGTCTGGCATCTCATAAGTGTGTTTCAGTCTTGAAAAATGACATACGAGGCATGTGAGAAGTATGTGAGTAATCTGGTTGAGAAAGATTCATTGAAGCATCAATTTTCTAACTGTTGTTTATACCTGAATATGTTTTACATGCATGTGCAGAGTATTCTATGTAAATTTATATAAAAATATATTCATTCAAATTCTCTACACAAAAAGAATCTCATCTATATTCAAGAAGTAAAGTAAACTTGAAAAACTAACGTTCCTTGAACTACCACTGAGAATAGTTTTAATTCAACAACGGCCAAATCTATCTTCCAAAAACCTTCTATTCTTGGCATCCAAGACAATAATTATTTCTATTGATTTTTTGACTAAGATAAATTAAATAGGAAGAATTAGACCAACATGATTTTACTAGCATTTAACTTTTTAATTAACGTCAAGAAATTCCTGAAGTTGTGTCACAACTACTTTTACATGCATTGACCCAAATAATGGTTAATCATCAAGTACTTGACATACTTTTGGATAAAACGTAACAATGTAGAATAGAATATTTATGCATGTTACAGCATGTTAAATACTTACAACGGGCCTAACATGCAAATAAAATATTGAATGCATTTGGTTATGTGATATATTTAAACCAAGAATAGCTTCCTTTGATCGAATTATATTGCTCTCGCATTAAAGCGATATTATATTGAAGGTACTATAAAAATGTGAAGTGGGAGATCGTGTTGGTTCGTCACGTTATCGCCACAGGTTGAGTTGAAGCAAAGGAAATATTTTCCGTGGTTTAGCGTAGGGATCAAGTAAACAAATCGATTACTTGAATCCATTCGAGTTGGATCCTGGGGTATCAATTCGATGCAATAATCGAAAAATATAAATTATTCCCGGAGGGTTAAAATTTTAACTTCGGACATTAATACAGTTATATTGCAACATAACAAACGAAAAACGCAAAGTATAAATCGATTCCCGAAGAGTTCAAATTTTAGAGTTCATCATTATTAATTTCGGACATTAATACAGAGATATTACAACAAAATAAACGAAAAAAAATATATAATCTACTAACAAAAAAATAATACAAGCTAAATAGATAAAAAGACCAATACAACAATAAAAATAAAGATTTTTCACAAAGATTTAAAACATTCATCTAAATGAAGAAATTGAAATAAAGAGAACTGGAAAATTAACTTGGAATCCTTCCACTGTTCATTACTTACAGAACCTTAAAGAATCGGAACGTTCACTCGATATACACCAATTGAATTCATTCGATTCTTTTTATGCGCCATTTTAGGAGAATCGAAACGATTTTGAGAGGAGGAGGTTGTTAGTTACTGAGGTCTATTTTGTATGGCTAAATCAGAGTTATTCTACGACAGGTAAATTTTTCAAAAGGCCACCTCCGAATTGGGCGACGTAGTCATCGATTTCTAAGAAATCCACCCTAATTTAGATTTTAGATAGCTACTTCAATTATCGATGTAATGAGGTTATATTTATTTTTATTTTATATATTTCTGCATATTATTTAATTTAGTAAATTTTTATTGTTCCAATATTTCAGTTCGTACATTCCCTCCGCCCGTTTCGCTCGCTCCGGGAACAAAACCAACAAAAACTAACTGAAAATTTTAAAAACAATATTATTTCACGTCATGATTATAAAAGCTGTCATATTACAATAAAACATAGTATAACGTGTAGTTTATAATTCTACATTCCATTATTTTTGTAATAAATACGGTCATAATATCTGGGCACTTTTCTATATCACATAATTCGGTCACCTTAAAATTCGTTTCGTCGAGCAAGTTGGATTTGTAGTGTAATTTCTATATTCCACTCATTTTTTAATAAATATGGTTATAACTACCTGGGCATTTTTCTATATTGCCCAATTGGGTCGCCTTAAAATTTCGTTTCGTCAAGCATGCTGGATAAGCCTTTTAGGGCCGTCGAGTCTCAACAAAAGAGTTTTGTAGTACCAGAGCTTTTCTTAGTTTATGATTGTCTATGAATCTTGGGCTATGGCAGAGTTACTAAAACCTTGTGAATTAGGAAAATTACAGGTACAGGAACTTGCCTATATTTTTGTAAAATTAGCTTGCTAGGCTACGTTGCTTAATCGCTTCATGGCGTCAAATATCTTAAATCAAATTTGAGTGTGAGAATTTATAATACAAACAGAATCGAAGAACCCACTAATTTATTGGTTTACATTATGTTTTGCATAATGTAAAATATCTTGCTTCTTTACTTCCTTATGTAAAAATATAGTACAACCAATTACCCATAGTCTGGAAGTTAAAAGTGATCAAGATACTTACAGGGTGTCAAAGTTAATATATATATTTTTTAACTTTTAAAAAGCTTAAATATTCCAACATATTTTGGTAATCGGAGTGTTTTTGAGGCTAGGAGTTCAGATATGTTGAATTTTGCTGTTACAGGTGGATGGCGCCACCTACTCAACTTGACGTGTCTTTAAAACTTCATAACTTTTTGCCCCTTAGTATATTTTTAATTTTTATGCAAATATCTTTTCTCCAATCTTTTTTTAAGTAAAAATTCATAGGGGACCCTGGGGTAATAAGGTTCAAAGTTTTGATGGTTTGACTTTTAATATGCATTAAAAAATATATATGGGTAATACAAAAGTATCCGTAAAACTGCAACATAATATGTTATTTGTGAGCTCAAAATTTTTTTTATATACGGTTGGAATCCTATTTAGGATAATGAAATCAACGAAGTTCTTATTACCCCACCATGATATTCTTATTACCCAGGTAGGGTTAATAAGAACATTCTTTATATTGGGCTATACATTTGTTATATGAAGACGCCAGGGGTTATAGGGACTTATCTTCAAATGTTCTTATTACCCTCCAAAAATTGCCAAAATCGCTCGAACAGTTCAAAAGATATTAGCTGTTAAAAAAAATAAAAGTAATATTTGGTTGTTAATATTTAAACTATTTATTTAGTGGAATATAGCAACAATGAGATCTTACCACTCTGAGGTCTGTTACGGTTTTTACGTAAGTTTTAGAAAGTGTTAAAAGCTTTAGGAAAATATGTATAGTAAAAAAGTTACAACATATTAAATTTACTATGATTTCCATTTTATTTTTCATAGTATTTCAATTTTTGCTTAAAATATCTAGTTTTAACTTCTTTATGTTGATGATGATACACAGCTTTTAAGAACAGCGCAAACAACGAGTGCTTTGTTCGTCTCTGGATTGGACCCCACAGTTCAAGAGGGAGAGATCATACATTTTCTCAAAAGTAATGGTTTAGAAGTTGGATGTAGCTGCACGAAGATCAAAACAAGAGCCGACAAATACAGAGCCTCCTTTAGACTGACCGTTCCTGATAATGAAAAGGAAAAATACCTATCCACTGCACTATGGCCCAAAGGAATCGTTATAAACCATTTTCAAAATATACAGCGCCTTCCCCGGACAAGATAGATCAACATAAGACTGAACCAAATGACGAAATGAAAGAACAGGTTAGTGCTTCTCTTACAATTTTTCACTATAACATTCAATGCCTCCGAAATAAAGTAAATCTTCTTGAAGCATTTTTAATGCAAACCCAGTATAAAATTTTATGCTTAAATGAACATTTTCTATCGCCTGACGAATTACATTCATTAGTAATAAGTGGGTTCACCTACGTCTCTGGCCTTGGAAGGTCTAAACATATACATGGCGGAGTGGCAATTTATGTCGACAGCAGTCTTACGGCCCATCAGTTGCCGTCCAACATCATAGGCATGTCAGACGAGATGAACTTCGAGATGGCTGGAGTTGAATGCAACGGCTTACAAATCATAACAATGTACAGATCTCCTCTGGGTGATTTGGATATTTGTTTAGGTAGACTGGCTGAACTGCTGGAAGCCTTGGACCCAGCATTGGGTATCATAATCACTGGTGATTTTAATGTGCACTTTCACATTAACACGATTGAGGCACAAATGGTGACTAATCTATTTGAATCTTACGGGTTATCCAAGGTAGTATCCTTTCCCACGAGAGATTTGGCATGCTTGGATAATATTTTCACAAACCTTGATCCTGATTTTCAACATAAGATAATTGATCCATGCATGTCCGATCATAAGGCCATCTCCTTTGTTTGTCCCACAGATAAACCTTCGGGAAATAGTAACATCCGAGTATCCTATAGACCAATAACAGATGAGGGTCTTTACAATTTATACAATATCGTAGATGGCTTGGACTGGACCTTCATTAATAACCCAATAAACACTCCACAAGTTCAGTTCCAAATTTTTTTAAATTCAATCATAGATGCTTGTGAAATTTCTTTTCCAATTAAAACAAAAATATCTAAAAGTAACTATAATAGTACTTTTAAAATTCATTGGTTCACCGAGGAACTAAAAGAAATGAGGGAGACTTTTAAACAAATTCAAGAAATTCAAATCCGGTCTTGGTAACCAATGATATGTTAAAATCTTTTCGCAAGGAATATAAAACCAGAATAGAAGATAGCAAAAAACTAGCCAATGATAGACATGTTCTTCAATCAAAAAACAAAAACAAAGCTGTCTGGGACATAATAAAAAATAATAGACCTATTAAAAATAAAAATAACTCTGTGAATATTAACGCTGATGATCTCAACAATTACTTCTCACAAATAGCCAATAATATAGTTCAAAATCTTCCAGCCTCGGACACTGATCCTCAGAGCTTTTTTAACATCTTAAGCATGAATACTACAAACTTACATTTTAAATTCAAAGAAATTACTTTTAACATCTTGAGAAATATAATAGACAACCTCAAAAATAGTCCAAGTAAAGACTGCTTTGAAATAAAGGTAAGAATAGTTAAAACAATAAAAAGTTTAATAATCTATCCTCTAACAAAAATTATCAATAATAGTATCAATGCCGGCATCTTCCCGGACTGCTTAAAAATGGCACGGGTGGTGCCTGTCTTCAAAAAGGGAGACCCTGATGACGTGGCCAATTACAGGCCAATCTCGGTGGTCCCAATATTTAGTAAAATTTTTGAGTCAGTCTTAAAAGCTCAAATGTGTCAGTATCTGGAGACCAGTGGATTGTTTAACCCATGTCAGTTTGGATTTAGGAGCAATAAATCAACTTCAACAGCAATAACTTTTCTTACTGCTTACATACAGGAATGTTTCGAGAGAAAGCTGTATGCTAGAGCTTCTTTGTTCGATTTGTCCAGGGCCTTCGACTGCGTACCTCACGAACTGCTGGTTCAGAAGCTGCTTAACTACAAATTTGATAATATTAGTATCAACCTTCTAAATTCATACTTAACGAATCGCTCACAATATGTAGTATACAGCGGAGCTAGGTCCGGCCCTGGAGTGGTGACCTGTGGGGTACCTCAGGGCTCCGTCCTTGGCCCGATATTGTTTCTGCTGTACATAAATGATATATATGCCTGTTCTAAGAACACCAGTGCGGATATAATCTTGTTTGCTGATGACACCACAGCACTTAATAAAGCAGACAGTTTGAACGTCTTGGACCAGCGAACCGTGGGGGCACAGATCGAGATAGAGCGGTGGTTTTTGGCAAATAAGCTGTGTATTAACGAGGCCAAAACCCAAACACTAGACTTTTCGCTGCGACCTCTTGTGGATCATGTTGACCTGGTGAGGTTTCTTGGTGTCTATCTTGACCCCAAGTTGTCTTGGGAGCATCACGCTCCTGCAACTGACAAGTGACCTAAGTAGAAATACTTACTTAGTACGAAGCCTAAAGAATACTGTCTCTGAAAAGGTCTTACTGAGTGCATACTATGGCCATGTTCACTCTAGACTGGTCTATGCTGTACTATGCTGGGGACACTCACCTCATGCATCCAAGGTCTTTGCAGTGCAGAGACGCTGTGTGAGGATCCTAGCGGGTCTGAAGTGCAGGGATTGTTGCAGGGCCAGTTTTATAGCCTTGGGCATTTTGACACTGCCATCTGTCTATATCCTCACTTGTCTCATGCATATTAAAGACAGCTTAAAAGATTACCTTCGTAACAATGACAACCATAGCTATGACACCAGAATTGGCTGTAATCTTGTTCTGACCTACAATAGAACTGACAGAGCCAGAGACGGAAGAAACCATTATGGCATAAAATCCTTTAATGTCCTACCTCCAAGTATTAGAGAGATGGACTTAAAATGTTTTAAACAAAAATTAAAAGTATATTTAACGAATAAAGCCTTTTACAGCATAGAGGCTTTCCTGGTGAATGATTTTTCAGATCTCACTATTCTCACTTAATGTAAGAGGAGCACAAAGTCTGTTATAATAAACTGAGCCTTTGACTGTTTTAATTTTTTTTAATATGTTTGTTTCGTCCTTTTGACTCGTTTTAGAAAGATTTTAATATGTTAGTTTTGTCCTTTTAATCTATTTAATGACTGACATTATTATATTGTTTTATACTTATTAATTAATATTTGTATAAGGTAACATCATTGTTTTTTGATCTACTTTATTAAATAAAGATATATATTGTGATTTTTGACATGTGAGAGTACTTATGTATACACTATCATGAATAAATAAATATCATGAATAAATAAATATTTGATATATTGAGAAAAATAACATTAAACAACCAACAGAATATTTGTTTCTTTTTTTTAATTAACAAGTTAAGAATATTACACAAAAAAAATGATTTAAGTAAAATGGTTATTTTGCCAAAATATGTTTACATAGCTTTTGGCTCAATATTTTGGATTTCTTTTTTAAATATTTTATACGCTGCTCGAATAAGGTGAAGCTAATTTTCGGAAGTAATTGCACAAGTGCGTCAAAATTACCGATAATTTTGCATGACAGCGTATTTTCTAAAAACTGCATGAGTTCATTTGATATTTTGGAGAAAGAGCCCGACACCGAAGGTGGAGGGCTCTTTTTCCAAAATATGAAAATGACCGAATGCAGTTTTTCTAAGACAACACGCTCGAATGCAAAATTATCTGGTTATTTTGATGCACGAGTGTAATTCGGTGGAATATTTCCCGAATAAGGGCATGGTTTTAAAAAATAAATTTTTATTCTTTTTTTAGTACAAAAACGTTCATGTAACTGTAAACAAAGTAAAGAGACGCAAAAATACGATTTTTTAATCCGAAACGAGACATTTTTAATTATATTCACTTGACTTTGACGTTATTTATAAATTGTCGCTGTCATCGTAAGTTTGCAATGGAGTTACCATAGGTACGTACGATGCAATTATCGCCGTGCTCTTTCGGTTTCTACAGTGCAATTATCGCTGTAATTTTCCGAGAATTGCACTCCTCTAATGGGATTTTTTATACACGAGGGAAATATTCGGACATAATTGCACAAGTGCATCAAAATTACCGATAATTTTGCATGACAGCATGTTGTCTAAAAACTGCATGAGTTCATTTTCATATTTTGGAGAAAGAGCCCGACACCGAAGGTGGAGGGCTCTTTTTCCAAAATATGAAAATGACCGAATGCAGTTTTTCTAAGACAACATGCTCGAATGCAAAATTATCTGGTTATTTTGATGCACGAGTGTAATTCGGGGGAATATTTGCCGAATAAGGACATGATTAAAAAAAAACATTTTTATTCCTTTTTTAATACAGAAACGTACATGTAACTGTAAACATAGCAAGGAGACGCAAAAATAAGATTTTTTTTTAATCCGAAACGAGACATTTTTAATAATATATATTCACTTGACATTGACGTTATTTATAAATTGTCATCGTAAGTTTACAATGGAATTACCATAGCTACGTACGATGCAATTATCGCTGTGCTCTTTCGGTTTCTACGGTGCAATTATCGCTGTAATTTTCCGAGAATTGCACTCCTCTAATGGGATTTTTTATACATGAGGGAAATATTCGAAATAATTGCAGAAGTGCATCAAAATTACCGATAATTTTGCATGACAGCGTGTTGTCTAAGAACTGCACGAGTTCATTTTCATATTTTGGAGAAAGAGACCGACACCGAATGCAGAGGACTTTTTTTTCCAAAATATGAAAATGACCGAATGCAGTTTTTCTAAGACAACACGCTCGAATGCAAAATTATCTGGTTATTTTGATGCACGAGTGTAATTCGGGGCAATATTTCCTGAATAAGGACATGGTTCAAAAAAATACATTTTTATTGTTTTTTTAATACAAAAACGTACATGTAAACAAAATAAATAGATGGAAAAAGACGAATTTTTAATCCGAAACGAGACTTTTTAATAATATATATTCACTTGACTTTGACGTTATCTATAAATTGTCGCTGTCATCGTAAGTTTACAATCAAATTGCCATAGATACGTACGATGCAATTATCGCCGTGCTCTTTCGTTTTCTACAATGCAATTATCGCTGTAATTTTCCTATAATTGCACTTCTCTAATGGGATTTTTTATATATGAGGGAAATATTCGTGAAAAGGGTATGTCCCCATTTGTATGGGTCCATAAAAAATTAAGTTTTTATTCACTTTTTCCTCAAAAGCATGGTAATTCCATGTAAATGTATAATTTAAACGCAAATTTCGTCATTAGGATTAAGTTTTACAATTCGACCTAAATAGTAATTGTCTGGATTTTGGAAACAAACAGCATATAAGTCTTGTTTTAACATTATTTTACTGTTATTTGTTTGGGCTTTCAAACTGCCTTTAAAGGCGTAAAGTTAATCTTTGCACTTCTATCCCTTATGGATAGTTTCTAAACAATTCACTTACCTGAAACAAAGAAAAGCTATAGTTTTGTTCACTCTTGTTAAGTTCTTATTTCCCTAAATCTACGGAATCATGGGGTAATAGGAACTTGGTATTAAAAATAAAAAAACTTCAAAATAGACTGATGCCATCATCAACAACCTTTGATATTAACCTTTACATAAAAGAAAAGCGATATATTACAATATAAAAAGTTATAGGCAATACAAAAATAGATTTCTTATGATGCACTATCTAAATTTTACAATTATAAAACAGCAATTGAAAACTTTTGTTTAAAAAAAATTTGGAAACTCTTTAATATAGAGCTATAAATTGTTTTAGATATAAATATGGCAGTTACGAATCGTTTAAGTATTTTTCCAAAATTTTTAGCCTTGTTTTGAGTTGAAAAATCTACCCCGGTTCTTATTTCCCCATGTTCTTATTACCCCATGGCTCCCCTAGTACCTACTTTGTAAATTTTGCTAGGAGTAACCATTTTCGGGTTATTCGCTATTAAGTTTCACTGCATAGCAGTCTTATGGATAATAAATGTTCTTTAAAGTAGGCTTTGATAGTTAACTCTAAATATAAATGTTTTGTAAATAAAAGCATTTATTTAAAACTCGAGAATAGATATTTTTATAAAAAGATACAAATTATTTAAAATACATCAAAAATTGTAAACAAAGGTCCTGGTGCCTTAGCTACTACTATTAACTTTCGGACTACTACTAAATTGTGAAGTTACCCTAGGAATATGCTGTTATTCATTGATTCCTTAGTTATGGGACAACCTGTATATTAGTCATAACATAACTGGCAATAAATATTATATTCTAAACTTATTATAAAGATAACTGAAGATAAATAAAACAAATAATTATGATTGCAAATGCCACATTCAAACTACTGAATATTTTCAGATTTTCTTAAAGCAACACAAGTTCAGGTTAGATTAGCTCTATGCTCATCATGAAAGAAATAAATGGTATAGTTAAAGTAATAAAAACTACCTTAGCTACACCATTTATTTCTTTCATGATGAGCATATTCCTAATCTAACCCGAATTAACTTTCGAGCGGTTGTGACATTGAGATTATACAGGGTGTTCAAATAGTCTCGAAATATCCAGCGCGTTCCAAAAATGTGTTGCTAAACAATTTGAAATTATTCCCACCTGAATAATTGATATCATTGATCAATAATGTCATATCACCACATGGGGATTATACTAAATAAATAAATTTGGATTAATTCTGTTCTCCTTATTTTTTTTTAATTGGTTGAAATTGCATTTTCACACTTTGCAGGTATACTTACAAATCATATCATGTAGAATGAAAAAAATATTGGTACAATTAAGTAATACCAACAACAAAAATATACGAAGCTACAGTTCCTAAACAAATACAAGAATCACTAGGTATACTAACCATAAAATTGTGTATCTTCTCACGGACCGCAGAGGCAGCTTTTCGAAAGGTGTTCCTAGGGTAGGTAAAAATCGAGGTAACAGCCTTTAGAAACCCAAGACCCTGTATAAGGTGAATGGAAACTAAATGAGCCCAAAGAATGTTTGATAAATGATTATCATCGGAACATTTCGAGGTAGAAAATTTATTGTTTATCTAGGGTAGAGAGGTAAAAGACTAGTCTAATACAGGGTGTTCTAAACAGCGTGTGCCACTATTGCTATCTGTTGCTTTTCTTTATCCAAAATGCATTTAGAGTGTTGCCAAATTGATTTAAAGATATAAAAAACGACGAACATTAATTTTTCACTCGAAAATGATCCAGGTGAGTCAAGAAAGTTAATAATAACAGCAAACCATTATGTTTATCTTCTCTACAAAATGGTTTTTAAAAATTGCCATTTGATATGTCACGAATCTACTAAGTTTTTTAAATACGAATCCAGATATTTTATTTCTATTTGAAAATTAAATGTAATTTGCTACTCCACTATGTATCAGAGAATTGTTTTCCTACGTTTCGACTTAAGAAATTCATTATCAGGATTTTTTAAAAATAATTTTGCCCCTATTTTTTTAAACTGACCCTTCTTATCAATTAATAATAAAAATTACAGTTATTTAAAAAAAACATATGGAACGATACAAAAGAAATATTCCCAGTGCGAAATGACATAGAAAATTAATAATAAAAATAGGTAAATACTTAAAAACTTACACCAACAATGACATTTTGAAAAACTTCTTAAGGCTTAAAAACAATTTAAAAAACAACTGAGATTTATTTACCATAATGTGTCAAACTTATTTTGTTAATTTATTATGAATTATGTTAATTTACAGGGCCGGCTAAAAGACTAATATTGAAAAAATCCTTGATCATGTGGTATTCGAGTCAAAGCGTACGAAAATATATTAGGTACTTTGATGCACGGTTACAAAGCAAATTAAATTTCCTTTCCAAATATGACATATGTAATCCAGGAGGAATTTAAAAACCGGAAGTACCATACCACGTTGTAAAGAAGAAACAATTATGGTATATTCTCGTGTAACCTTTTTAGTTCAGGTCAATCATACATTAATTAAGATAATAATTGTTTTAATATTTTCCGTAATATCAATTTGATAACACTATAAACGTATCATGAATGATCATAAAGACAGCTTTTTTATAATTTAACCAATCATGTAATTATTACGGTTTTGAAGATTGCAATAGTGGCACACGCTGTTCATGACACCATGCATACTATCATTAGCTCCTACAGAAAAGCCTACTGGTTAATATTAAAATTGCAGTGACGTCACAACATCTAGTCGAATGCTTTTGTCATAAGAATGCCATTGAATAGAAACCCAGTAAAAGTTTTGATTATTTTATCGCGCGTACTTCCGTATTTAGCGTTGATTGTCACGTTGGACGACTGGAGTCGCGACTCGCCGTCTTCGATGTCTTGTGTATCAAACGATTAGATTGAGAATTTGACGATAATGTTATTTTCTTGCATTTTTCTGAAATCGAAACTACTTATGTGTTTTTAAGTGCGTAACACTTGTATCTAATATTTTGTTGTATAGTCTGGTATAAAATTTATGTATTTTTAAATACGTAAAACCATATATTGCGAACTTAAAGGTCTGTTGTATTTGTGCAATACTTTAATGAGTGCCGCTAGGCCAGCTTGTTTCCAGCTAATACCCACTTGTTGTTACACATAAGTTCTTGTTCATATTTAATTGTATGTTTTTCTCTTGGTTTCGACTAGTTTTTTGTTACGTCATACTTAGTGTAATTATGCCTGAAAAAGGCTGTAATGGAACCTATAAAAATGGGCCTGTTTTCGGTTTTCCGAAGGACGTACGTTTAAGCTTTAAGGCTGCTTGAAATTAACAAATTAATACTATTTTAATGAACTTGATATGAATTATAAGATCAATCGACTTACCTGTAAGGAAGATCGATCGGAATTATCCGAGCATCTTCGCCGTCCCTCATTACACTTTGTAGTATACAACTTTTTCCCAATCGGTACAATTTTTAAAGAAGTTATCTAAAAACATTGTGATTCAGCCGACCCTGGCTAGCCGCTCGATCTCATCGCCTTGATGCGTCATTACAATTTTGGTTCGTGAGATTTTTGATTACATTGCATTTGGGGTGATAGGGAGAAGGTAAAGACTGGGTGGGTTTGTAATGAGGGACGGCGAAGATGCTCGGATAATTCCGATCGATCTTCCTTACAGGTAAGTCGATTGATCTTATAATTATCCTTCGCATCTTCGCCGTCCCTCATTACACTTTGTAGATGTTTAAAGTATTTGCGATGTAATCTACATTAACTGAAAATTGCGATATTTCTGTAGTCCTAGATTTGTAAGGCCCTTTTTATAAACTAAAATTCAAATTTATAACCATTAGATTTAATAACACACATTATGAAGGTACATATATCATGTTTAAGCTTAACTGATATTAACCTTTAACTTATTTTTAATACTATAACAATATTCTTATGTAATATGATAACAAGTTGGTAAGTAAGTTATAATTGTAGCTCCATATTTATATGATTCTATAGAAATTATGGTTCAGTAAACAATATGCAAATCCAGTGGGATTATCCACGCCAAGTTTGTTATAGAATTTTGTGAATACTTTTGATTTTTCTGTCGAGCCAGCTGTCTTTCTGAATGGTTTGTAATGTAACTCCAATTCTTTGAGCTGAAGTTGCCCCGTGTCGCGTGCTGTGTGCCCCCAAAGATTTCCGTGTACGTGACTGCTGTCTGGGTGATAAGGCTTTTTGTGAGTGAGTATTACATTTTCTTTGGTTTTGCTACTTGTAGTATCGATTGCATCTGCAAATGCAACGATCTATTAGTATATTTACAGTATCTGTGAATGCCGTAATTTCTGTTTTTGAACAGAAAAAATAGGTATGTTCACTAGCTGCAACTGCAATTGCAGACAGTGGAGGGTACGATCGATTGTATCTGCCAATACAACGAACTATTCACCTTTTATTGACTGGTAGCACCCTTTTTTCTTTTGTGCGTTCTATGTAAGTCTCTAATAGTGTGGCTATACATAGTTCAGGTTGATTGGTAAAGTAAGGTAATATCAAATTAGGTTGAAGCCTGTTTAAGCCACCTGCTTTTATTTTATCCGGGACTCTGATTTCAATTATGTATTCATATTTAAAAATATTGTCTATTTTTACTTCCGGGTTGTCAGTGTGCCGGTGTGCCGTTATTAGTATTAAGAGTGTTACTAACTTTAAAGTTAGATTTGTAGATTTAAGGATTCGTGAAGGTACATGCTCTTTAAGAACTGTAGAACTGGGTAGGAATCCCAAGTAAGTAATTGAGTACTTTGGATTTGGGGGTCTTATGTTAAATGTTTCATTGAGAATCCCTTTTATAACCGCTTCGTCTTTTGTTTAATATTCAATATTGGAGAAAGTGCAGATTTGTGTGAGTTCATGGTAGAGTAGGATGACTCCGAAGACAATTGAATGTTTAGGAGCTCAATAAGTTTACGGTTTTGGTATATATTTGTTGGTGCTTACAAAACCAGAAATTCCCCTATTTATTATAAGTATTTCCGTATTGTTTGAGGGCGCTATCTGTCAATGATTAAATAATCACTTTTATCGCTTCATGAGGTACGCTTTATTATAGAAAGGCTCTCCTGCAATGGGGAAGTTTCATAAATTTTTTATTTTATTATTATT